>CM072993.1:6461861-6659262 GCA_037013635.1 Plagiodera versicolora | reverse complement strand
TGCATTTACGATGTTTTTTCAGAATGATTGAATGAATTATTGATTACTTCAAACGAATTGAAATTACAGCTTGCATAGTTAGTATAAAAGATTATTTCTACTAGAGATCCGTGATGGTTTCCAACTTGTGAACTAAGCTTACAAATCTCTAATTATTATGACAAATAGTTGGGCATTCCAGCGCACGTTGAAATTATTCGAAAGTTATTTTTCGAGGTTTTTGGTGAGAATCAAAATGAGTATGAGTGAACAGAGTTAAGCTGTTGTCACAAATCAGATCTTTCACCGTAAAATATCTAACAAATGAGAAACTGTCGAAATGAAAACATTTCAACAATCAAAAATGAACACTGGCGAATCCATTATCCTTTCTACTGAAAATAAATGAATATGTTGACTGTACCTGTTCAGATCCTGGATACATTTCGCATCTTTCTCGTTTTGCAGTTTCAAACTCTTAGCCTGGAGTTTCTCAATTTCCAATAGTTTGTTTAAATTCGCCTCATTCTCCTGCAACTTATCTTTGGAGTTTTGCAAAATGACAATCTCCTCCTTGTACCTAATCAAATTATTGTCTACTTCCCCTAGACGGCGCTCCAACACTCTAGTGGACTTCAAAAGGTCCTCGTAGGAACTCTTCAAAGTCTGCTGGCTCATGTTGGCCGCGTCCAATTGCAATTGTAGCGCGGTGTTTATTTCCCTGGAGTCCTTCAGTTGTTCCAATGTGTTTTCCAGCTGAAGGTTGGTTTGCGGGGAAGATACTGGTTTGGCGTTTAGGGCTTTTTTCGTTTCTTCCAGCAATAGATTCGTTTTTTGGAGCTGCAGCTGTAAATAATAATCGAAATCTGAATTTATATTTCCTCTGTGATTCTACATTTTTAGGATGGAGTTTTGAACCAAAAATTAAATTACTGTTTATTCTCAAATTTTAAGTTCAACGTGAAATTCTGGATTTGTTGCATTTTGAATCGATGCTGTACCGTGAATTGTTTTTCAGATATTCTGGTTTTCCTAAAAATTTTCACAGATGGACTGACTTATTGAAATGTCTGTATTATCTACAATCCTCACGATATTGAGTTCAATCGTACACACCCCAATGGAAGATTATTCTATCAGAAACCCCTAATAGTTTTCCATAAAATAGTTTACCTTTCGGTAATTTTAAAACGCCAATAACTTCCTTATTTCAAATGGAAACACCATAGAATAGCCCACTATTTGCCGTCTAATTCCATTTCGATTTGAATAAGCATACCATAATGGTTAAATGGATATTCAGAGAGATATTATCAAACATGTGGAAATACGCTAATTCGTGTCAAGTGCACTAGATGGTTTAAAATTCCATATTTGTGGAATTTTCGTTGAAAATGCTTCGAAGACGATGAGCGTCCTAGAGTCGCAACTATGTAAACAAGCGAAGAAAACATCGAAACAGTGATAAAAATTGTTTTAGAAAATCAACGAATCACTATTGGGGATGTTGGAATGTTTGTGTGAAGTAATACGGCTCAAACGGTCAGAATTATGGGGAAAACAAATCATGGATTCTGCATCACGATAATGCACCAGCTCACGCAGAGAATTTTTGGTCTAACACAACACCGTAATCATGCTCCAACCACCGTATTCACCAGATTTGGCTCCCTGCGACTTTTTTTCAAAAACGGAAGAGACCAATGAAAAGCGTTTTGCCACTGATGAGATAAAGTCGGATTCGAAGAACGAGCCAATGACAATTCCGAAAATCGTATTTCAGAAGTGCCTCGAGGAAGAAGCGCTGGCATAAGTACATTATAACTGAGAGGGGTTACTTTGAAGGAGACAAAATGGATAGAAGATATATACTTGAAAAAAAAGAAATTCGCCCTTTCTTCTGAACAGACCTATGATATATTCAGAACTACCTCGGAGAACTCTAAACGGTGTTTATATATTTCCATTTCCTAAGGGAACAAACACCATTTATAACGTCTCAGATTTTAATAATTTTATTTGATTTATCTAGCAAATATACATACTATCGGAACACCCTGTATAATCGAATCAATTACAATTGCATCGAAAACACACACAAACGGATCATCCACCGCGTACAAATTGTGTGATTGAAATCGAAGTGGGCCGATAATTCCGTTTGAATCCGATCCCGTAAACATCAAAAATCGTAACGAAACTACGAAGATGTAATCCGCATCGAAATGAGGTCATCTCGGACTTACAGATAATAATATAATAAACCCTAAGTTATTCGAGCTCCAAATATCCTTCCGTTTTTACGAAATTTTAATCAAAATACTTACCTGAGCGAGCTTTCGGTAAATAACTTTTGATATGATAGGAATTTCGGTTGGATTATGATTTGAAAAAATATTTGTTTTCAACTGACATGAAAATATACAGGGACTTCATTTTTAAAGAGGAATATATGGTGCGTTGAAGTTCGAAAAATTCACCACCAAATTTTGCACACCTTGTGAAAACTCCTTCACTATACCCACCGAATGGATTCACTCAATTCTTGCTTTTTGCTCTAGTTCGACAACGTCGCATTTTATGGAAGAAAGAAAAATGGAACTGTATGCAGAATTCAACGCTCAATTCGATGGTGAAAGAATATACAGGGTGTTCCATTTAAGAAAAAAGTTTTTGTTTTTATGGAAAAATGCATCACCCTGTGCATCTGGAACCATTTTCAAAACATGGCCTTCTTTATGCCATGTAAGTTTTAACTGTAAGACTTTCGAGCGAATGTGCACTGTTGGGACACTCGGTAAACTTTTTATTTTGCACTAATGGCATTGAGAGATAACCAAATCTGTCAGAACGAAATTCCTTGAATAAATAGACTATATCCACTGAACTGAAAGCTCTATGACACCCGGTATACAAAAATTCAACTGATCCTCTCCCATTTCGAGTTCGATTGCTAATTCGACTAGGGTAACGACATTTTGGTGTCGCGTGGATCCGACCGAATAACCGTTTCACCGTGAACCAGGTCACCATCGGATATCGTGATCGTCCGGTATATAAGTCAGAGGCAGTGACCGCCCAAGGACAGACACAGACACGACGGACGTGTGTCGAGATGAAGAGCGAAATTGTCCCGTTGGTCGCGTGGGTGTTCTTCTTTCTTGCCGTCAACATCGTCGGCGGGGCTTCTCTACAGGGTGAGTGAACGGGAAACGGTGGAAGTCCGTACGGGAGGGGAAAAAGAGTTGATACAGCAAACATAATGCTAATGAGGAATAAATTAGGAACTACTGAAATAAAATTAGAACGCGTCAATCTAACAATTATAACTATGATCATTCTCCTGAACAAAAATTTTTACTTTTTCGTATTCATTCTGTTTCTCGAGTGCCACCATGAGGGCTTATCTTAAGAGATACAAACTTGGTTAACTGAAACAAGGTTGCGTATTTTGTGCTGTATCAAAATCTGAACGGAAATCGATAATCGTGGTTTTGCCAAAAATCTTATTTTTCATTTCTCGCGAGGAGTGATTTGGAAAAAACTTTTTTCGTGTTGTCAAAAAAAATTTAAGTATCGACAGTCTCATGAGTATTTCTAATCGATGACAAAATCGATTGACGAAATCAAATTTTCAACTGGACAATATGAAACAGCATTCTTTCCGCACGAAAATTGTGATAAATCAGGATGAACTACATACATACATAATAAAATTAACGAATGTTATAACATCTGATCGAATTTCCCACAAATCATGTCTTCTTATCTCATGTTTGACAGTGGTAACAATTTTATTTTCCATGATTCGCCAGAAAAAATAATCCCAATATCTGGCAATTGCTCCAGCCAACATTTCGTTAACTTTGTTCTCGTAACACATAGATGAATGCAGAATTTGGAATCTGATCAGTCAACAAAGCTAACAATTTTATATTCAAATAAAAAATGAAGATTTAGATTTTTGAGAAGATATTTTCAGTGATGCAGCGTTAACGCTTCTACCTAAAAGTAGCATCATTTTTGTAATTTCGAATAAGTCATGAATAACATGATTCGAAATCTGTTCACATTATCAAACACTATTGACAACAGCACTCAAACAATGGAAAACAGTTTTTTTTTTCAAAACCGTGCCATTGAACCACGATACATCGTTATAAAGATGTCACTTTGAGAATTATTGAAAAGACGATGCCATTTCCAAAAGCTCCATGAAATGTGCCTGTATAAAGTTCTGGTAAAAAATATCCAGTGCGATTAGTTCATCCTAAAAAATTCAATTTTCAAAACCATTGAATAAATTATAAATTTCTCATCATAATAATCATTCAGCACGAAAATGCACAATTTCAATTAACTTCTTATCTCTCAAGATAAGCGAGATCCCCGAGTGGCACTCGAAAAACACTGTGTACTTCTATTCAAAACTCCTTAGTTACATCTCCTTAATCTTAAATGAGGATGTTGAAACTCGCAAATGTTATTTTTGAAGTAAAATCGATATCATCTCAAAAATGGTTCGACTTGATTTCAGGATATCGTATATAACAATCGTCTAGTATTATCTGAAAATGGTGTCCCACGAAAAAATGCCTGTTCTTATTTGCTCCTGGTATTATACCGAAAATGTCTCCATCTCATAAATTACTCTTGTGGAGCACCAAAATCTAATAAATAGTGCAATGTAAATTTCTGGAAGAAAAGATCTTCCAGGTGAAAGCCCGTCAGGAAACCAAAAATCTTTCTTCGAAATTGAAAAACCAGAACCGATTTCGAGGAAAGCCGAGAACCAAGACGAGGACAACACCACCGAGAACTTTCCAGACGCAGCGGAAAACCCTGAACCGACAGGAAAAGTTTCGTATTCCGGAAACCAGCTATGGAAAACTTTCGTCGATGACAAAGATGGAATGAAAGTTATTTCTAATTTGAAAAAACAGCGAGGTGAGTTGATTGTCGATACGTCATGATAATCATGTAGATAGTGTTTCGTCGATCATCATAATTAAAATCTTGAACACTATTCCAAAATTCTCGACGGTAGAATAGCTCACTTGGGAATGAGAAAAAAAATATTCAGGAGAATTCAATTAGCAAAAAATATTTTTTTCTAAAGAAACGCCCAGTATTTTATTCCATCAACTATTTCATGCTCCTAAATGTCCTTATAATGTACTTTCTGATATTGAGTGTTCTTTAATGAACTTGCATTTTTAGTTACGATTCGAAAATTTGTTTTCGACAAGCAAGCTATGAATGTAACGTTTAAAATACAATCAATTGTAGAGAATACATTATGCAGACAAAATAGGAAATAAGTAGTTAGAAAGATAATTTTGTGCCCGTTCATATATTATATCACTCGACCCCACTTTCCATTTAAAATTTTAGGGTTGTGACACCCCCTCGCTATGATTGCAAAATTTTCATTCGATATTTTGGACTAGGAATGAGATATCAATACACAGTTTTCACTAGATGATTGTGGTACATATTGTTCCATCTTTTTATGAAAAAAATATCATAGTGTTGCATTTGACTTTTTGGAGATTTTTTTTTCAAAATATGCCCTCTAGTGGTATCACTCGAAACTCATAACAAATGAGATGGATTCGGTAGACCAATCAATGCTCGTTCTAATGAAATCAAGTTTGATGAAATCCTTCGAGTCAAAGTCATAAGTTACAGCTGTTTATTTGAAATAACCTCGAACCACCTCCACCACTTTAATTCAATAGTTATGTCAAAAAGTATGAGACAAAAATTTCTCCAATAAAGGTCAAATTTAAGATGCAAACATCTATTTAGTCAGTTCGCAAAGTATATCTCGGTGAAAAATCACTTTGGAAATTTCAGATGACGATTACGCCCCCTAGCGGCCATCCTGGAAATATTACAAATTCACTAGATCATTGTGGTATTATTTCACATTTTGATGAAAAAAAAATCATAGTGTTGTATTTGAATTTTTAGAGATTTTGTTTAATCATATCAAAATATGCCCTCTAGTGGGTATCACTCGAAACACATAACAAATGAGATGGATTTGATAGACCAATCAATGATCTTTCTAACGAAATTACGTTTGTTGGAATCCTTTAAATCAAAGTTTCAAGTTGAACCTGTTTATTTGAAAGAACTTCGAACCACCCCACCAATTTCCAGGGTTTTCTTTTGGCCACTTTTTTCAATACAATTTTCACCACGAGTCCCTACGACGAATAGTTTCCGAGATACAGCACTCACCACTCTCCTCTGGTCACCCGGTACATACAAGAAGTAGGGAATGAATTCATTGTCTAGAAAATGACAAGCCTTTCGGAAGAATCCGCGGACACGTCTACTTTACTTTCTGAGAGCGCTTCTCTTGATGTTATAATAGCGTTGATAAAAAGTTTTGTCATATTTCTCTATTTTCTTGTTGGACATCATTTCAAAAAAACAGAGTGATTAACCTAACTGGTTTATTGGAGGTTTATGGAGAACTGAGAGATATCAACTTGAAATGTGTCCTATTTTCCTAAAATATCTTTAATACGCTATTACTTCTAAAATTTTGGATCTACTTTATTTTGAATTTTCTTCCTATCGTGATTTGTTTTCAAGATATTCGATTTTTTCGAAAAATTTTGACAGATGGACTGACTAACTAGAATGTCCATATTATCTTAAATTTTCAAGATTTAAGGTTCAATCTCCGCATACATATCAATGAAAGAGTGTTCTATCAGATATCCTTCGAAGTGTAGTCCATCTGTCAAAATTTTTCGAACAAATCACGATAAGAAGAAAATTTGAAATGCAACAGGTCCAGGACTTTTCGTAGAATTCGAAAATCTAAAAATAAACAGGGTGTTCCATTTGAAAAACAACGTTGATATCAATTCCGGTTTAACCGGGAGTAACAGCGTATTGAAAATATTTTAGGAAATGAGAACACATCGATTGCTAGCATCCACCGAAATTTAAAGTTGATATCTTTTCCAGTTCTCCATAAACCTCTAATGAACCAGTTAGGTGAGTCACCCTGTATACATATCGTCGCCTGAGAATTAGATTGGTCTATCTCCACTTTTATTAAAAAATGAGCTGTATACATCAAATTGTTCGTTAAAATTAGAGTAGTCATTATCCATCCAAAACTATAGAAAATTCCTTAAAATAAAATTAAATTTTCTATAATTTTGGTCAATATCCGTTACATCAAAAAAATATTCAGATATTATAAAGGGCTATATCAAGTTAGCGCGCTTCCAGCCGATAGCATTCTCGTTACGTTACTGTTATGTTGGTCAATGTCCTTGAAGTGAAATGAAGATATATTAGTTTCCGTAGTATGAAGAGAGATAGATTGGTGTGTTAATTTAGAAAAAAGTTGATAATCCGAATTTGAAAAAAATAATCTTGTGGTCAGACAATTGCGTGCCACAAAATAAGAATTCTATTATGACATTCGCTCTTCAGTATTTTTTAATTTCACCACATGCAAAAGATCTAGAAGTCATAGAACAAAAATTTGGGGAACCTGGACATAGCAGCGTACAAGAAGTAGATGCAGCCCATAGTTGTATCGAAAGGTACCTGAAAAATTTAGATATTTGGAGTCCCCTGACTCTCCTTAAACTCATGCTCAATATTCCAAATACCTGGAAGTTGAAATTTAAAATAATTCAAATGGTCCCTCATGATTACTTGAACTACCAGATATCCTCAGGAAGCTATTCTTATAATCAGATACCGTACACTAAGATCAAACATCTCGTATATGAGAAAGCTTCCATTTTCAACATGAAATTCAGAAATCACTTCGAAGAACCTTTTAATGAGATAAAATTAGGCTACATCAGAAGTACTATATCTCAAGACATCATTTCATTCCCAGAAACAGTTCCACAGGTAAACCTCACGCCAGCTATTTCTGAGTTGAAGAAAAAGCATTTGAGTGAAATGATACCATATATTCCTGAAAATGAAAGACATTTCTTCAGTGGTATCAATATTTCTGCACCACAAAGGGTGTCAGAGCAAAATAAAAATACGACAAAGAAAGTTGCAACCAAATCGACCACAAAGAAAAATGTAAAGAAGAATGTTAGAGTAGAAGGTACAAAAAATACAGGACACGATAAATGATGAAAGAAACGATACAATAAATTAGTCAAAGACTAATCAGTTTTGAGAGGATATTATATACATTATTTATTTTATGTGGTTTTGATATTGAGAATTCAATAATTTGTTTCTTTTTTGTTCGTTATGTTCGATAGTCTGTTATTATATTCTTCAAAACGACGGTGCAATCAGAATATACTAGTTTAGTTTGAAGAGTGAAATTTCAGTTACATTATTTTGAAGTTTATAGATGAGCAACACTTTTACATAAATAAAACCAAGTTGAAATTTTTCACGTCTTTGATTTCGATTCATATATCGATATAGACCAATGATAAACCAGATATGTTATATTTCCATTCGATTTCAATTTTGAGAATTAGATTGAGTTTCATCCAGCATATATGGTCTATATCCCCAAATAAATGCTGAATTTGGTAAAAACAGATTTTTGGTCTATATCCACAACAACTTTTATAGATTATAAAAAAACCGCTTGGAGTATCGACTCGAAAATAGGAAAAAATATTCATATTCCAGTGTGGTTCTCGATTCAATTTTTGCAGAACTCAATCTTAGTAACAATTTGAAAAAATCAAAATTAATGTAAGTGTGGTTGACTGGTGGGGGTCGACCACCCCCGACACTAGTTACGCCAATGGCCACGGTGGATGGAATATTTGATGTATTCGGAAAAAGGGTCGAGAATATTTTCAGCGTTGCAGCGTTGACGCTTCTACTAAAAAGTAGCACCATTTTTGTTATTTCGAATAGGACATATCAAACTTTGTTGATGAGAGAAGTACAATGTTTTTTTCAAAGCACTCAAAACACGAGAAATATTATTTTGCAAAACTGTGATATTGAACCACGACGTGTGATACTTCATTGTAAAAAGAATTCAAAACGTTACCTGAAAATGCTGGAATTCAAAATCGCGCCTATAAGAAGAATCAATGGTGACATGTGTTTCTCCGTCATTCAAAAACTACATTACAAATCTACCTGAATGAAGATCTAGTTAAAAATATACAGGAAATTTTCAAATTTCGTTTTTGTCGATATCTTCAAAACTATCGAATGAATTTCCATTTTATTTCCAGATTATTATTTAGCACAAAATGCAGAACTTTTCCCATCTTAACAACTTCTTACCACTTAATTTCACAGCATCAGAAAAACGGACAGCCTGTAGAGAAGTATCGAGAAAAAAACAAAAATCAAATAACAAAGATGGTGTTACTTTTTGGTGGAAACGGCAACAGAGCATGGCTTAAAATATGTTCAATCGATAGATCTCTAGGGCTTACACGTAAGGTACCATCCACTGTGGCCACATTGAATAGTGAATCCAGAGGTTTCTTTGGATTATCCTCAAGGACCACATGAAAACACAAAATAAGAACCATCGTTTCTATTCCATTTTCACAATATAAGTAAATGCTCCACTAGCTCCCTACTAAATAAATGAATGAAACAAGTATATATTATGTAATTATTTCTGAAATATTTCCATCTGAAAAATAATATAAAATCTTGCTGCGGTAAAATCCATTGTTCTATTTCTGGATTATTTCAATTATTCAAAGAGTTCACTGATCGGACCTACCGCTAATATGATGTAACTATCGATCTAAAATGAATAGATAATTTAGCCTCTCAAATTATAATTTTTTAGATATTTCCACGTGGGGTGGTAACAGCTCATGCATCGATATTCTCGTCAAACCGGAATCCTTGGAAAAAGTCAGCAAGGTCCTAACTGACGGCCACATCAAATACCGCATCGTGATAGAGGATTTACAGAAAGCAATAGACGAAGAAAATCCACCCGTCAACGACGAAACCAACGACAGAAAAGGTTCGTTGATTTTGACATTTCTTCACCAGCTCAAGTTAAGTTGGATCTAGGACAGTTTATATTTCCCATAAACCTATGCCCTACAAGTCTTAACTTTGAGGTACAGGGTGATAAAATAAAAAAAAACAGGTTTTTCATAATAACTAAGATGATATTCAGTCGATGCACAAACATTTTCACGCCGCCGCCGATTTTTGAGGAATGGACCCCGAAGTAAAACGATTTTTATTTTTTAAGTGAAAACCATTCGTCGGACAAAGGAAATCTATGAGATTAATTTTGCTCGTTAATGAATGAGGATCTTAAAAGTGATTTTTATTTTGGAAATAAGCAGTGGCGTAGTATTTTTTTCTCCAAAAATATTCAATGCAGAACCCGTACGGACGCCACAAAATGCACCTTGATATTATAAAAAAAACTTTTTTTTCAAATTTCTATCACCCTGTATCTCAAATGTTTTGAGCTTTTGTGACTTGAAGGAAGTTTTTTTCTCAAAATGTGTCAATGAATCACCCCTTTAAATATTAGTATATTTTTGAGGAACACAGGACAACATAAGACAGTAAATTATATTTCGTGATCACTTCTTTGTAAAATATCAGACTAGATAAACTAGAATAACAGTAATTTTAACGCATTGAATTCCATTTATACACAGTTGAAAAGAATTTGCCACATGGGAACATAATGAGAGTAAGAAGAATAGTCTGCTTGAGATTGAAAGATCTATCTTCGAAAATTACTATGAATAAATCAATAACATATGTTACGGAATTGCCCCAAAATATCACTTACCAATATACAGGGTGACAATTTGAAAATTATCACCTAAACGCTCGGAGATTCTCAATATGTAGATGGAACCAAAAATGAACTTTTCCCACTTTTCTTTTCACACCCAGTCACCCAACGCAAATGATCTTAAATGACAACTCCCTCTTTGTGATGAAATTATGAAGCTCTACTGTGCTTTACAATGGTGGTAAAGATCGACGTGTCTCTCTTGTGTGGGATTATAATATACTTGCTCTCCGCATTACTCTAATAGATTTCTCCCCATATGAAAGGAAAGTTCTTTCCGACTCTGTATTTCCCCCCCTGAATAAACAAATTCCACCAGAACATAATGACTTTCAAAATTTCAATATCTAATTTTAGATAAAATACCAAACGAATTGAAGACAAGAATTTGAAAAGAAATCCTAAAATTTTGCGAGGAGGATAAATTCAACTTGAAGTTGAATGTAAAAATGAGTCAATCAATATCGGAAAATTTTTACTGCAATTTCTTAACGTCGTCGTCTGGCCACTTGGGGTGGATATAACATAATGAAATCAGAAAATTCATGAGTTGTCTCAATGCGTCTTCCAGGTCGATAAGAGATATTCAACTTTATTTTTTCAATCTTCTAATAAACATAATAACCTTGAATATAATTTTCCGCTAGGTTACCGTCTAACATGGAAAGCTTATCATGGGTGGGAAGATATCCACAGTTATCTGGATTATGTCGCAGAAACTTATCCAGATCTTTGTACTGTGAAAACTATCGGAAAATCAGCCGAAGGAAGACCAATCAAGGTTAGTGCCTTATTACTGTATAACTTTTTCCAATAATGATTCCAGTATATTATTATCTCGAATAAGGCG
This sequence comes from Plagiodera versicolora, assembly GCA_037013635.1. Lineage (NCBI taxonomy): Eukaryota > Metazoa > Arthropoda > Insecta > Coleoptera > Chrysomelidae > Plagiodera > Plagiodera versicolora. The sequence continues at coordinate 6,647,656 of CM072993.1, read as the reverse complement.
AGAAACAGAAAAGCAATAGGGATCTTACAGAAACATAATGTGACATTTTTTTTCATATTTACTTCTAACATCTACTTCAATATTTCAAGAAATCTTGTACAGGGTTAATAAATCCCGATGTCTTCATAGGGTAACTCGGTCATTAAAAGAAAATATGAAAAAATTGTGGCATCATCTTCGATATATTTTTTTCGAGATGAATTCACTGGCGAAGACAAAAATGGGCTATCGTCTTTTGTTTTCGAAAAAAGTGAGCAAGGACGCTACCTCAACTCCTATAGTTACCGAGTTGCACAGTGGCATAGTGGCACTCGAAAAACCCACAGCCTGTAGATCCCACTTCTCGTGTTTTCACGCAATTCAATCACAGCAACTCGTAGGTGCTGAAAATATCTAACGGCGAGCAATCAAACAAGGCCCTGTGGTTAGACGGCGGCATCCATGCCAGAGAATGGATCAGCCCGGCCACAGCCACCTACCTCATCAATCACTTGGTGTTGAATTGGGATAGCGAGCCGGCTTACGTCAGGAATCTGGACTGGTACTTTGCTCCATTGCTCAATCCCGACGGATATGAGTACACACACAAAGTGGATAGGCTGTGGAGGAAGAACAGAGGGAAGGGCGTGAGGAACTGTAGGGGAACTGATCTCAACAGGAACTTCGGGTGAGATGGAAATTTTGATTTCACCACTTTTTGGACTGGCCAGCGTCATAACCATCGCCTATCAAAACTGCAATGTCCAATATCATTCCTATCGATTTCACTGATTTTACTGATAGATAAAAGTAAGAATGAATCTTCAGACAAAGAGAATTGGTTTGAGTTAGATGGATTAAGTGATCTGTCAAATTCAAAGTATAAGCCATTTTATAGATATAGTTAGCAATTGTGTTCAGTTAAATGGCAATAAAACTTCTATATAGTAACAAATATAATATTTCCAAAGGTATCGTTGGGGTGGACAGGGATCGTCAAAGAATCCCTGCAGTGATATTTACGGTGGGTCAGGACCATTTTCTGAACCAGAATCGTCGGCAGTGAAACGATTCTTAACAGGTAAATTAATATTGTTTTAAAATTATGTCATTTTTATCGCTTCGACATAAACTGCCATGTATCATCTCGTGTTAATACGAATTTCAAATTTGAAACTGTGATATTTATAGATGTATCAATGTAATCTTCGACAATTGAAAGGTATCAAAATTTCTCGAGAACTATCGATCTCAGAATCAGGGGAAAAAAAGGTGTCCACCCTGTGAAAATGAACAAAGCTGTATGCTTCAAAATAATTTCAAAATGTGTATCTTGAATTGCCAAATGAACTAGTGAATAGAGTTTTCTAAATTCGATCAAATGAGGGTGTTATCGAACATGGCTGTATATTTCGAAATGACAAAAAAGTCCTCAAGATAGGCAAATCGGAATATAAGATTTTTTTAAATATAAATATGTTTGACCATTATTCAATCAATTTCTAGCGGAAATAAAACAACTAAGTTGCAGAATCGCATCGATGAGAATATAGATTTTTTCCACGATTTATCATATATGGTGTCATTGAATAACGCTAATATTGATGCGAAATCAATATCAAATTGCTCATTTAAAGTTGCCCCACATACAGGGTGGGCCATATCCGGAAAACGGTATAAGCAGAGAATTTGGTTACTTCAATAAGCACTTTTGATCTATCGTTTGAAAATATTTGCAGCAATGCAGTTTTGCCGCTTCTAACAAAATTAGAACTGTCTTTGTTATTTCAAATGGGACTCCTGGTAATGATCAATTTATAATCCTGCTAATCAAGCGGTGCTATAAGAGAGAATCGTTATAGAAAGACGATTCGAAAATGGATCGTGACATGACGTGTCATGTGCGATTGTGATGCCGTCAAGTATATTTTCAGGGGTGATCATAACCATCATAACCCGTAATTTTATTTGCCGGAACCTGGATAACCGTGTACGACTTGGTTTTGTTTGAAGTGGAACAATCGAATGTGGCAACTTTCAATGTTACTTGCCAAACTAGTATAGTATATTTTTCTTTCATTACAGTTAAAGTTTGACGAAATTTCAATTCTAAATATTTGGTCGGGAAAAAAGTGATATTTTCTTCCGAACTAGTCCAATTGGCTTCATATTTTAAGCAAGAGATTACAGACAGAGTGTTCAGCATTTCATAACAGAAAGAAAATTATTGAAAAGTTAAGATTTGGAGCGACAGTGGTGAACAAGCTGTCACAAGGTGCAAATTTTCTCAAATGTCCAAATCTTTTAAAATACGCAAGTTGGATTTATTTTTCTATTCTTATGATAACTCTTCCAGCTTGACGTCGATTGCAGGGACACCCAATTACTAAACAGATTATATCTCACGGGTCGATTTTTTTCTTGTAAAAAGAATCAAATGATCGGATAGAAGAAAATACAATAAAAAATATCACAAAAGTCGTTTTGAAAGTGATAAAATTAGGATTGCGTCTTATGGAAATATTCATTACTTGCCACTGTGGCATATCTATGATAAAGTCTATTTATTTTCGTTGTGACAGATTCGGTTATCTTTCAATACCATGAGTGCAAAATAAATAGTATACCAGGTGTCCCAATAGTGCGCATTTGCTCGATATATCGATAAGGCTGATTCATACGAAGAAGTCTTATATAAAAGTTACATGCTATCAAGAAGGCCATGTTTTGAAAATAGTTTCAGATAGTTGATGCATTTTTCCATAATAGCAAAAATAATATTCTTTTTCAAATTGAACACCCTGTATATTCTTTCACCTTCAATGTCGGCGTTAAATTCTGCATCCAGTTCCATTTTTACCCACGTTGTCAAATTAGAGCAAAAAAAAAGAGTGAATCCATTCGGTCGGTATGGTAAAGTTTGTTTTGTATACAGGTTGTTTTTTTGATAAGCATCAAATGGAACACTAATTATATCATTTCGGTATCTTGTAGAAATATTTCATGATTTCAGAATATGTTCTCAGGATGTACTCTCTGAAATTGATGGTTTTTGAGAAAATCGCATTTATATAGTTTACAATTCCAAATTCTTCATGCTTTCGATAAGCAAACTATGAATATGGCTCAGAAATACTTCTTTCCGATATTTTTTTGAAACAATGATCTTCTAAAAGTGAAAACTATAATATTAATCGAGTGAATACTCTAGCAACAAATGAGAAAGAACGTCACGTAACTATTTTATTAAATGTCCAAAATGACAACTATTCACTTCCATGCAGCTCATTCGATCTTCGGAAGTTAAACAAGTACGATATAATGGGTGGGCCATCTGTTAGTACGTTTTCGAATATTGTCGTATGACAACGGCAAACGAGACACAGACCAGAATTTTTTACAGTTCATAAGCCATACCGTCTGCGGCACGAAACAACATGTTTTCTCTTGAAGGGCGTTTCGAAATTTCAGAAACTTGTTTTCAAAGTCAGTGCTGTGTCCCGAAACTGCGAATTCTGAAAAGAAATATGGGTCGTGAAGGCGCTATACGCAAATTGGCGAAGAAAGTTCGTGAGAAAGGGATGTTAGTGGATGACGGAAGTGGTCCCAGAGCTCGGACAGTGCGCACGCACACCCAAGAATATTGAGGCTGTGGCCCAAAGTGTGAGACAGAATCCGACGACCTCAACTCGACGCCGATCGCACCAACTGAGCATTAGTCGCACCACCCTGAGGAGAATACTGCACAAAGACCTCGGATTATTCGCCTTCAAGATCCAGATGACTCAGGAGTTGAAAGCAAATTACCAAATGCCATACAAGCCGACTTACGATCGACCTTCTGCGCACCAAGTTCAACAACCGCATAATCAGCCGTTTAGGAGATGTCAATTGGCCTGCGCGTAGCTGCGATTTGACACCGCTGGACTTTTTCCTGTGGGGTGCCATTTAAGACCTATGTTATGCGGATAATCCAGAGACAATTCCAGCTTTGAAAAACAACAATGACTGTTTTGAGTGAAATTGGCGCCGAGGTAGTTCAAAATGTTATCACTAATTGGGGTGACCGAATGGCATGCTGTAAGGCCAGTAGAGGGAGCCACATGAACGAAATCGTTTTTCATTCTTGACGCGGATACTTTCAGCTTTACAACAACAAAAAAAAATATACTCTTTTGATCGTATTTTTAAAAACGTACCAATAGATGGCCCATCCTTTACCATTTCAACAAGTTCTACTTCGATTCTCCATGTCTTCCTAAGTAGTCGCGGGTGTATCCTAGTATTTTCGTATTTTGACGTAATCCAACCGGTAAGATCCGTTCTTATTAGTTCTGGTGGTGGCCATTTATATGGGCCGAGCCTCCTCTGCCTTATCCATCGTCCACAATGGTACAAAGCCAATGGTTTGATGTTGTCACAAGATATTATTGGAAATTGAAGAATTTCAAACATTGCTTGTTGAAAACATGAAAAATTTCGACTCGAAAATCAAAAACACAATTTTCCCAAAAGAAAAACCATTTCAGAGAGTACATTATGAGGACATAATTTGAAAGCATGGAAGATGATGGAATAATATATTGGGTGTTCCAGTTGAAAAAATCTCCTGAATTGATTGTTATCGAAAAACATAAATACAGTTATCCACAGTCAATTGTTATCCAATTTTGGTGTATACTGGGTGATTCACCTAACTGGTTCATTAGAGGTTTATGGAGAACTGGGAGAGATATCAACTTGAAATGTTGGTGGGTGCTACTACTCAATGTGTTCTATTTTCCTAAAATATTTTCGATACGCTGTTACTTCCGGTGGAACCGGAAGTGATTATTCGTCAAATATGAAATTTAGAACCATCCAAAGCCCACTTGTGAAAATACACCTGAGACGAATGATCGTTTTTTCACATTTTTGTTGATATCTCTGTAAATATCAATTTAAGCAATATGGTATGATTTTGCAAATCGATAGAAAATTAAATTTTGCGTCGGATAGTGTGAAAATTTCATGGTCATTCGATTTGAAATAAAAAAGTTATTGCGATTTGAAATTCACAAAAAGTAAACTGAAATATCAAACACCCTGTTGAATATTTTGAAACACTTCTAAAGATACCTGATAGAACACTCTTTCATTGATGTGTATGCGGAGATTGAACCTTTAATCTTGAAAATTGAAGATAATATGGACATTTTAGTTAGTCAGTCCACCTGTCAAAATTTTTCGAAGAAAATGGAATATCTTGAAAACAAATTACGATAGGAAGAAAATTTAAAATGCAACAGGTCCAGAATTTTTCGTAGAATTCTAAAATCTGAAAATAAACAGGGTGTTCCATTTGAAAAAACAAAGTTTAACCGGAAGTAATAGGGTATTGGAAATATTTTAGGGAGATAGAAAACATTGAGTAGTAGCATCCATCAAAATTTCAAGATGATATATTTTCCAGTTCTCCATAAACCTCTAATGAACCAGTTAGGTGAATCACCCTGTATATTCTATGAATCTAAAAGATTTTACAAATCAATCAAATGATAAACACAAACTAATTTTCTTCGGAGTGCCATTGAAAAAAAAAAGACAAGCAGCAAGCCCCACTTTCTAGCGAGCTGTCAACAACCTTGCTCAAATAAATAGACTACACTATAATCAACAGGCACAAAGGCCCAGTGGCGCGCCTACATCTCCCTACACTCGTACGGCCACTACATCCTCTACCCGTGGGGATACGACCGAGTTGTCCCCCCCGACCACCTCGATCTGTCGACGGTAGGCACCAAGGCAGCGATGGCGATCCGTGAGGTGGGCGGACCCAATTACACGGTCGGCCCCGCGGGCGGCACTCTCTACCCGGCGGCGGGGGGATCTGACGACTGGGCAAAAGGCGGCGCCGGCATCAAGTACGCCTACACGATCGAGCTGCGCGACGATGGAAGGTGAGTGAATGAAAGGCTGCTAATGAATGGTTGTCAGAGGCCGTATTCTTTCACATACGACCTTTTGCACTAACAGTAACGATATTTCGAAATTTTTCATTATTTACAATATTTGACTGACTGATCTTTTATCATTTTTCAAAATTGTTTGTCATGTCATTCTTTCGGTTCTTCTTTCTACAGAAGTCTACCACAAAGTGTTTATCAATGTCTGTATTATGGATATACAGGGTGATTCACCTAACTGGTTCATTAGAGGTTTATGGAGAACTGCTAGAAATATCAACTTGAAATTTTGGTGGATGCTATTACTCAATGTGTTCTATTTTCCTAAAATATTTTCACTACGCTGTTACTTCCGGTTAAACCGGAAGTGATATCAACTTTGTTTTTTCAAATGGAATACCCTGTTTATCTTCACATTTTCGAATTCTGAACCTGTTGAATTTCGAATTTTTTACCTATCGTGATTCGTTTTCAAGATTTTTCGAATAATTTTGACACATGGACTGATTAACTAAAATGTCCATATTATATTCCATTTACAAAATTAAAGGTTCAATCTCAGCATACACATCAATGAAAGAGTATCCATCAATCCATCAAATTGTTCCGAAATATTCAACAGGGTGTTTGATATTTCAGTTTACTTTTTGGGAATTTCAAATCGCAATAAATTCGTTATTTCAAATGGAATGACCATAAAAATCTTACACTAACCGACGCAAAATTTCATTTTTTATCGACTTGTATGAGCATACCATATTGCTAAAATTGATATTTACAGAGATATGAACAAAAATGTGGAAATACGCTCTTTCGTCTGTGTATTTTCACAAGTGTGCTTTGGATGGTTATAAATTTCATATTTGACGAATAATATGACCACACAATATTTTACACTATTCATCGAATATCTTGCAGTAACTAACTTATTTGATGAAGAAAAAATAGCATTTTCTCAAATTGAGAAAAATCGAATAAAAACGACGGTTTTTATTTCATGTTTTTCATATGCTCCATAAGAAAAACGAATCGATAGGAAATTGAACAATAAATGAAATAATCAGAATACTTTTGTCATTCTCATGAAGTGTTTTCAACTGTAGAAGTTGGGTGATATGAAATAATGTACTCACTCAGTCCAATGGTGAAAAGACTATAAAGAATGAATAAACCATAATATTATTGAATTAATCATCAAATTTGTCCTAGGTATGGATTTGTGTTGCCGGCATCATATATTTCACCCACAGCCAAAGAAGCTCTAGCAGCCATTCGTGTGATAGCCGAAGCAGCACAAAAAGTCTGATGCAACATGTTTATTGATAACTGTTGAATTATACTTATATATTTATATTGAATTTCGAATTCTTTTCTGATTTTTTTTCAAAGACAACGTTGACTTCACTTTTTTTTAATAAGACATAATGTATATTCCTTCACCATCTATTCCAATGTAAAATTCTGCATATAATCCAATTCATCTTTCTTCCATAAAATACGACTAACTGTGGCAAAAATAAAATGAAATTCGACGATGAATGGTATTAGGTATTTTCTTATGAACTCAACCTTGCCAAAATTCGCAAAAATCGCTACTACGGCAACCCTATGTGTTATACGTGGTTTTTCGTAAAGAAATTATCTTGCTTAGTGGTTGGATTGAATGCCGTGAAATACTTTAACCGAGATCTGCCTGCGAGTGAAAAAGATGCTGTTGAACTGTCACAAGGAAAACTGTATTCAAAATTATCTGTAATTAATAAATGTACATTTTCTTCCTATTCATTCTTTCTTACTCAAGTTTACAAATCGCGCCAACCTGGTTGCTATAATACGTAAGTACCTGGTATTCTATAAATGCTGCCATAAAAACGTCATCTGTGACAATTAAGTAGGTACCAAGTTGAAGGATGACTGAAATCTCTGAACCACGTTCATACACATAGGTCTGGAGATTACGGCATTTTTGAGTGGTGGGAGGTGGCATCAGTTTTGAAGAAAAAGTTGCCATAATTATCCGCTAGGAGGACATAGGGTGCGTTCCATTAAGCGTTCACAACTCCCAAAAAACTCATTCAGACGTTCCACATGGCGACCACGATCGTTGGGGTCGTGGCGAAAATGTCATGAATGACGTCATGATTCATGCTCACGACGACCCATCTCAATAGGTGGGTCGGCGTGAGCGTTTCGATGACGCACAGAACCAAGTGGAACGACAAAATTCGTGGTCGTGAGCGTGATCGTTGTGAGCGCTTAATGGAACGCACCCATAGGGGTACAATCACGTGATTAATCTTTGACAACAAAACAAACGGTTAGGACTTGAATGGTAAATAAAATCAAAGACAGAAATATTATATCTTGCAAAATTCTCTCGAATACTTTCAAAAAGCTGATCGGATCTGATTTGTGATTGGCTGACAAAGTGACAATAGAGGACAGCGCTGCAGGTGACGAAACATGAGAACCACAAAAATGTCCTCAATGTTTGGGTCACCCCCCACCATACAAGTTGCCAGACCTATGTATATGATCGTGCTCTGAACAGGATAGAAGTCTTGCCCAATATTACCAGTATCTTGTAGAACTATATTATACCTTCAAATCATGTTCATATTATTTGCTCTTTGAAAGTGTTTTTGAGGAAATTGTATTTTTATTGTTGTCTTGCCTTGTCCTAAGTCACTGTATACCCCCAAATATTTTTTGATTCTGTATCTGAGTAAATATAACAACTTCACTGGAACAATTTTTTTGTATACTCATTCCTAAATTATTCTGCTTTCATATGGGCCACCCTGTGTGTCCAGCAATAGGAGAAAATTGTAGTTGTGTAGTGTAAATGATTTTCCTTTCACAAATGTTTGTCCCGTCAATTATAAAATGAATGTCTTCAACACAAAATGGATATAAAAACTATTTGGTGAATCCTTCATGGTGATCCCAAAATTGAAATTTGACTTACCTTAACTTCCTCCATATCTAATTTCAAGCTCCTATTGTTTTTCTCCAAGGTTCTTATAAAATTGTTTTTGGAATTCAGTTCAGTTTTCATTTCTTCCAATTGGATATCAAGTTTTCTATCCTTGTGATGATCAACAGGATCAGCTATTGAACCATTTCCTAGGTGTTGAGTTGTTGACCGACTCTTCTTCATGATATCTTGAAATTCAGTCAAATCTTTCAAAGTTGCTAATGATTTGGATTTGGAGATATTGGATACATTTCCCTCCAGTATTTCAAATGATTTTTTATTCTTTTCTATAGATGCTGATAATCCTTCTGCTGGTGGATTTGTTCCCAGCTTGCTCTCTTCTGAAAAATCTTCAGTATATTCATCCTCACTACTTTCTGGATCCCTAGGTAATGGACTTAAACTTCTCAGAGTTGGAGTAGAGCCTTTTGACAGTAAATCTGATACATTTTGTGAGGCTTTACTACGTTGACTCAGCTGTTCAAAACTTTTTGAACTTTCATGGTTTATCCTCTCAGCTTCTTTCATTAAATCTTCTATACTCCTGTCACTGATACTCTTTACAAAAGGTCCTAAAGGACTTTGTGCTGCTACCCTATTTATTTCTTCAATTATACTACCTACATCTATATTAGAATCTGTGCTGTCTCTCTCCAATAGATCTATCAAAGAAGTAGATGGTCGTAAATTGAGTGCAGAAACTGACAAATTGTTTGCTTTTTCTGAAGAAGGCCGTGGTGTTGGTGGAGCGGATTTCAACCACCAGAAATTTGGACGGGATTTTGTTTCCATGTTATTATCGATTAATCACACTCGAGGTGATGAATAGGGGCTGCTATATCCCCTGGGAAATTGTAATCAACACTTTCATAACAACTCCTTTTTAATTTTTGAATTGCTTATCATTGACAATTCGAAATTCAAGACTCATAGGACATTGATGTTAATGTATTATCTGTGGTATTTTATGATACCACTACCATTGTTCTATGACAACACAAGCTCACATGTCAAGGCTGGTGTTTGAACCAAACATTTGTACCTGACGTCACAGCGGATTTCAGCCAATCATATTTTTATTTTTTTATAGCAATCGGTGGTCAAACGGTTTGTCTTAAACAGAACAGAAACAATAGTTCATTATATATGTAGTGAACGCTTTTTTCAAACATTCAATATACTATCAGTGCTAAACACAATACTTATTCAACTTGAACATTCAAGGAACACAATACAAATGAAGGATCTGCGACTTCCTAAAACCATTCGCAAGTCATGGTCAAGAAAAAAACCGAAGTTAAATATCATTCGCAAATCCATGACATGCGAACGATCGTCATAAATGCGAACGGTCAAGAATAGTGTTCCAGGTTGTGAAACCACAACAAACCTCTAATTAGGCAATCCAAACCACGTGACATTCAATGTGGCGGATTAGGGCACACAATGCAATACCTTGTGTTAGTTGTATTCTGCAATGCACGTGACAGGCATTTTCCTTCAGGAAAAGAGTTAATAACCAACCACAATTAAAAAAAACACATAAAAAACGCACTAGAGATCACTAAATGTAACAGTTTTCAACTCCAGTCACAAATGTGTGCCCTAAGCCGCCACATTGTTTTTTTCGATTTGACAGATCGCTGGATTGCCTAATATAAATAAGAGGAATCAATTAACCTATAAAATAGTTTTTGTTTATTGAAATCAAAGGAAATTGAATTTTCATATTACAAAATAGAGAATGAAAGCATAAATAATTTTAAAAATGGAGGGTAACTTTGAATTACTCCGAATTGAATACAAGGTATGTGCGTAAAAACACGAATTTCAAATCAATTGAGTTGTAATTTTCAGAATGTTCTCCAGAAAGCGTTTGATTCCAATAATGTCGATCTCATAGAACAGAAAGTGAAATTATTAAGTAACAAATCAGAGACAGATTTTAAAACTCCTCTAGATCAAACACTTCGAGATGTTATACTCACATTCCTTGAGGATGAAGCTGACGTTAGTATACTCAAAAATTTCGTGGATTTTTCTATAACCCTATGTAGGCGGGGGCTCAGTTCACCAACAATCCCGGTAGTTTTGCTAGGGGACATTTTCGAGACACTAACCTTAGACATGTGCGAACATATGTTTGGTTTTGTTGAAAAAAACGTCAATGTCTGGAAAGAAGATCTTTTTTTCTCTGGTTCTAAAAATATTTTGCTCAGACTCTGCAATGATTTATTGAGAAGGTTATCTAGGACTACAGCAACAGTATTTTGTGGGAAGATATTGCTCTTCTTAGCAAAATTCTTCCCATTTTCCGAGAGGTCTGGCTTGAATATTGTTAGTGAATTCAACTTGGAAAATGTCACTGAATATGGTATGGATTCCGTGGACGACATTGTTACTGAAATCAAGGCTGGAGATCAGAAACATATGATAGATTTTACTTTCTATCGTAAATTCTGGGAGCTGCAAGATTTTTTCAGGAACCCCAATCAGTGTTATACCAAAGTTCAATGGAAGCTTTTCAGTTCAGTAAGTTTGGACATTTTAATTCAAGTACTTTCTTTGAGATTAACAATACTCTAATTTGATTAAATTCTGAAAGTTTGAGATGATATATATATACAAGATGTCCCAGGACTCGATATTCATAGCTTAGGGACATATTTCAAGTCAAAAGTACCTTATAAACTTTTGCACAAATCCCTATAGTGGAGGAGTTATGAGCAATTTATAATACAATGGTGAATATTGTGACTGCAGCTGACCCAGATACAGAAGAAGTAGGGTGGCATTTTGAACAACATATTTTATTCAATCTGTCAGTAAAAAAATATCTCAATTGAACAAATATCACATTACTGTATTCAACATTCTCTTTTTTCAACAGTCTGTTGGATTAATAAACATTCTTCATAACTCATCAACTATAGGGTTTTGGTCAAAAAAATTTCAGGTGATTTTGGCTCGAAATTATTTAAAGAATATACCCTTAAGCAGTGGACAGCAAGTCATTGGACATCCTGTATTCAAGAAAAATCATTGCGAAACATTATTAAGAACATAGTCACCATCAACTTCTTTATTTAAATAGCCTCTCAAAAGTCCCCTCTTATCTTTGGAACAATTATACATGAACAACTGAGATTTGGAACTGTCTATCAAAGGTTGTGAATTTTTTTATTAATGATGATAAATCGGCAAAGATGACGTCACAAAACCATTCTGACCAATAATTTTTAATGGAACCATGTGTTAAGTGACACTCTTTTTTTATGGGTATCCAAAAAACCTATTCAATCATACTAATTTTGTTTGTGGTCATGGCAATTTCAATGGTTAATTAGTAATAATGAAGATTTAAATTAAAGTTAGTATGATTAATTACAGATTAAAAAATCGGTATCTACTGAAAGAAATATCTGGAAGTGACCTTAATTCACCTTTTCAAATGTTTCTGCAGAAACAGCCTCACATAAATAAACACAAACAATATTGAATAGGTGTCTTCAATATATTCTAAAAGAGCTGTTGCTTGCCGAAGGGTTCCTTTTGAAATTATTGGTCACAATAGTCTTGTGACGTCATATCTGCCGATTACATCATAGTAATTAATATTTATTATTTTAATAAATTTCACTTGTTTACTGTTTAATTGTTCCAAAGGGGGGGGGGGGGCACTGTACACAATAACTATAAATACAAATTGAATAAATTATGGTAAAAAATATTTCTTAGTATAGGAATGAAATTACTGATGAGCAAATGAATGTCACTATTTTAAAAGCATGGGCTGCCCCTCATAGTTGATTACTCTATCATGTAAAGCATCAGTAATATTATTCTTATACTGATGATTATTTTTTAGTTTTAACTTCAATTGTTGCTTTTTAGTGTTTTCAAACTACTATTAATTTTTTGCTTGAATGAGTCTCAAAATTCTGACATACCTTTTTGTTATGTCCAACAACTTGGTCATTCCTTTGATATATCCTAAATACATTCCCAATCAAAAACTCATCAGATCAATATCTGTTAAAAGTTCTTCAGGTCCATATATGTGGAAGTAAAATAACTCAAATTACGTGAATACAAACAAAATAATACTAATAAAAGTTACAGTTGGGCAGATACATAATCTTGAAATATTTTGAGATATTTAGGGTGTTCAGTCTAGGCGAAACAACACTGAGTTCAGTTCCGAAATTAATTTAATTAACGCTGATACCCTTAATAATATTGTGCACGATTTTCAACATCACCTTGCATATTGTCAAGAAGCAAGTGGCTTGCATGTTGAGTACAATTTATAGGTTTATTTAGTCATGTTGTCATTTTTATAAATTACATTATTATCAATGGAGTATCTTTTATTTCTCCAACATAACGTTATGTTAAAATATTACAAACATACACAGAAAAATGCGTTCATTTTGATGGCATTGCCATTAAAAAATTATATGACGCCAAAACTCAAACAGTGCTCACGTCATCAAAAATATGAGAACACCAAAAAATACACTACTAAAAAAGGAAATCGACGAGTTGGAGCTTTAATCTCGCAACGGTCGAATCAAGCTTTTAACGAATTTGTTCCAACCTTTATGTGCTCACTGTTTGTTTCAGCATGCTACTAGTATTCTGAATACATTCCATGGCATCAAGCTAGATTATGTCACTGCAACTGACAACTCCAAAAATGTGGGCTATTTTCCAAAGTATTTGACTAGTCAAAAGCTGCTGGACCTTCAACTGCATGATGTGAACTTCCGAAGATCTGTATTACTACAGTTTCTCATTGTTTTTCAGTATTTCACATCAACAGTAAAATTCAAATCGTAAGTATACAGGGTGTTTCACAGTGGATGGAACATTAGACGTATCTGAAGAACAGAAGGACAGATCATTTCGAAAATTTGTGAGCGTGGATAATCAAACTAGCTCTATCCGTCTAAAATATTCCTCACAACTTTCCCACATAATTCCCTATACCTATCTGTGACGATTTCCGAGATAAAAATTATTTTGTCACATTTTTGTGTAAAACCTGACCATTGAAAAATATCAATTTTTTCCCAATGCACAATTTCACAAAATATCGCAATTTGCGTTATAGCTGCATAAGACCATCAAGTATTCTGTCGATGAACTGGATCTCAGTTTCAGCATACAGGGGGGCTCAGAAGTGAGTGTCATCCGGGCACTCATGAAATATACTTTCCCTATACCTATCTCGTACAGTTTGTTAGTTATGATCACTTATGTTATAAATTCGTCTTCAATAAAATAAATATTGGATAGTGCTTAAGATAGTAGGCTATGAACTTCATTCTAACACAGAACTAACATGTTATTCCTTCATTGTTATCCTGTATTCAAGATGCATGGGTGTAAGGATACTATGGCAGAAAATAATTACTTGAATGCGGTTTAGATGGATTCATTCATCATTTATGGTCAATGTAACAAGAATATCAGTAGAACATGCAGCGAGTTTGATGAAAAGTATGCTGATTTACCTCGAACGAATTCGAGAAAATTAATTAGTTTGAAGAGAAATTCTGAAATGCTTATATCATCATGAAAAGCTAAAAGTATCAAAGTCTAACATGTGTATTAATAAATCTAGAAAGATTTCAAAAACATGTCAAAATTTCTCTTCAATCTACTGAATTTCTCCGGATTCATCCGGGGTAAATCACTTTATGCTTTTCATTAAACTCTCTGCATGTTCTACTGATATTTTTGTTACATTGACCATAAATGATGAATAAATCCATTTAAACCGCATTCAAGTAATTATTTTCTGCCATAGTATCCTTACACCCATGCATCTTGAATACAGGATAACAATGAAGGAATAACATGTTAGTTCTATGTTGGAATGAAGTTCATAGCCTACTATCTTAAGCACTATCCAATATTTATTTTATTGAAGACGAATTTATAACATAAGTGATCATAACTAACAAACTGTACGAGATAGGTATAGGGAAAGTATACCCAATTAGAATGGAAAATGTTATAGCTTTTCGAATAAGTGATAATATACAGGGTGTTCCATTTAAAAAAACGGAGTTGCAGTCATTTTCATGAGTGCCCGGATGGCACTCACTTCTGAGCCCCCCTGTATGCTGAAACTGAGATTCAGTTCATCGACAGAATACTTGATGGTCTTATGCAGCTATAACCCAAATTGCGATATTTTGTGAATTTGCATTGGGAAAAAATTGATATTTGTCAATGGTCAGGTTTTACACAAAAATGTGACAAAATAATTTTTATCTCGGAAATCGTCACAGATAGGTATAGGGAATTATGTGTGAAGTTGTGAGGAATCTCATGAGGATTCCAAAAAAGATATAATATACGAGGTGTTCCATTTAAAATAACAAAGTAGCTACTACTTTCTGATACAAGCGGCAACACTGTATTGATGAAAATATTTTAGACGGATAGAGCAAGTTTGATTATCCACGCTCACAAATTTTTGAAATGATCTGTCTTTCTGTTCTCCAGATACGTCTAATGTTCCATCCATTGTGAAACACCCGATATATTAAGGTGCAATTCAAAAAGTTCGTGACCATTGTTGAAATTTGTCAACTTCTAGTAGATTTTTCGAATTTCAGTTTAGAAAAACTTTATACAGGGCCACTCACGGTCGATGGTAGGTTAGACGTATATATGGAGAACCGGGTGTAGGATTATTCTGAAAATTTGGTTTCTCGAGTAATCAGTTGTATTCTATCGATCCAAAATATTTTCAGCGTTATTTCATTTTTCGTTGTTCTAATACTCATCAATTATTTGTATGATACTTTCCTACACCTATCTCGAAAGTTTTTCGAGAAATCAATTGATTTCCTTATTTTTCTTGCAAAACATAACGTCAATTAAATGTTTATTACTGCGGTATTTGGATTCGTAGAATGCTGAAATTTTGGGTGTAGTTTACCAATGTCCTGTGTATGAATTATGTCTGAGGAAATTTATTCTCCATTGTACAGGGTAGTTCTAATTTGATGACTTTGATGATAAATACAAAAATGGTGAAACGTGCATTTTTTGATGATATATTATATTCCTATACCTAAATAGTCAGGTTTTCGAAAAAAAAAATCAAGTTCATACATATGTATAAAAATCGGATTATTTCGCCATATTTTGTATAAGACAGCTTAGAAATGTCAAATGTCGTGGAAACATATCATTATCGAGATTAAAAACGTTCGCGCGTTCATTTACGATAATCTGATTTGAAAATAATCCGATTTTTATACATATGTATGAACTTGATTTTTTTTTCGAAAACCTGACTATTTAGGTATAGGAACATGATATATCATTCGGAAGGAACTTCAATTGTATTTCAGGACATTGAATAATATACAGGGTATTCCATTAAAAATGCACTTTGCACCATTTTTGTATCTATCGTCAAAGTCATCAAGTTAAAACGGCCCTGTACAATAGAGAACGAATTTCCTCAGACATAATTGATATACAGGACATTGGTAAACTACACCCAAAATTTCAGCATTCTACGAATCCAAATGAACATTTAATTGAATCTATGTTTTGCACGAAAAATAAGGAAATCAATTAATTTCTCGAAAGCCTTCCGAGACAGTATCATACGAAAATAAGTTTTAAAAATTTAAAAATACGAAAAATGGAATAAAATACAGGGTATTCTATTTGAAATAGCAAAGTTGTTGCTATTTTTCGATAGGAGAGGCAACGCCGCAACGCTGAAATATTTCAGATCGATCAAGACTGATTACTCGAGAAACCAAATTTTCAGATTGATCCTACGCACCGTTCTCCATATACATCTAACCTACCATCGACCGTCAGTGACCCCCGTATGTTAATGTAGTTATTCATTTAATTTTCCAGGGATAGTTACGAACTTAAAAGTGATCAAAGAGAGTGGATCATCAATAACACAGAGAAAGTTTATAATTTACTCAGAGAGACGCCACCAGATGGCGAGGAGTTTGCACAAATTGTGAAAAAAGTTTTGAGTAGGGAAGAGCTTTGGAATTCCTGGAAAAATGATAGTTGTCCCGGTAAGTGTGCTCTCATTTGTCCGCCCAAGTTCCTACTTATGGAGAAAATATTGAGAGATTTGAATGAGTGCTGAAATTAATTTTTCGATAGAAGATCAAAGTATCGCGTATCTAATGATTGACAAGACAAAAAAAAAACAGGACTAGAACAAAAATGTTAGTTCTGGATTACCTTGTATCAACTTATTATCAAAATTTAAACATGATTCAGTTGAGTACATCTTTCTCAATGAGAAAATCAATTTTAGTCAAATGATGACCTAAATATGCAATAATATAGAGGTTATTCTATTTGAATTGATCAATAATTATGTTACAGAAATCAAAAAATCCTTGTCTTCTCAAACTGATAACGAAATTACAACAAAAACAGAGAAACCCTTACTGGGAGACATCATAAAGGAGGCACATCAACAAGGAAAATTCTATATCGGAAAGTATGAAATGGTTTATTATTATAAAGAAATTTTGCATATGCACACCGTCGTTTTTAAAGTTTGATCATCATATGAACTTTAAAAAATTAATTCATTGTTAAAAATTCAACAGTAATAACACATTTAATGCAATATCCTACAAAACCAAATTTACAGCTAGCACCTAAAGGTTGGAACAAATTCGTTAAAAGCAAGATTTTGCCTTTGGGGAAATGAATATCAGATAAGTCGATTTTCTTTTTTAGTTGTGCATTTTTTGGTATTTTCATATTCTTGATGAGATGAGATCTGGGAAAAATATTATTTGGGTATTCACGTACATGTGTTAGCGATCCCTCTTTGCAGACGGGTATTTTCAGAGTCTCCAATTAGATCTCCTGATCTAACCCCACTATACAGGGTGATTCACTTAAATAATTCATTATAGGTTCATGAAGAACTAACAGAGATATCGACTTGAAATTTTTGTGGAAGAGACAGCTCAATGTGATCTATTTCCCTAAAATGTTTTCAATACGCTGTTACTTTCGGTTAAACCGGAAGTGATATAAACTTTGTTTTTTCAAATGGAACATCCCATTTATTTTTACATTTTCGAATTCCACGTAGAATTCTTGATCCTTAGTTAACTTTATTTGCATTTAAAAAACGAATCACTAATTTGATTTCACAAGCGATGACATTTTCAATCAAAGCTGACATTTTAAGACTCACTAAAAACAGTACGTCGGCAGCAGCAATCTGAAAAAAGCGTAGTTTCGTTGTCCTTGAGTCAGCTACGCATGCGCGGAATTGCGATCGCGACGCTACTGCGGATAGCAATAGAAACGGAACCTTGTGGACATGCATCGTATAATTTTTCCTTAGCTGAGAGGAAGGGAGGGGACTTCAGAAAAGCACTGTATTCAAATATTCATTACAATTTTACACATGTTTTCGGTTGCAGACAATGATATGAAATGATATACCGAGTTTTAAAACGAAAACTTAACACCTCAATTTTTCGGACCCATCGATTTCTGATTCGAGGGAGAATAAATTTTCCGCTTTTTCATCCCCGTAAATTCAACATACTAACGAGAGTGAGCAAAACCTTATGATTTTGAATATGGATCGATGAGGGGTGTTGCGATGTCTTTTTGAAGATATTATGGAGTACTATGTGATCCTGAAATTTCGCCTCCAATTTCCATCGATAACAAAATGACAACTAAAATAGAGGAAGACTACTACTGTATATGGGCAGCATTCACTTCTATCGTTATTGTCTTCTTTCTCTTAATTATTCCTCTATTATTTTTCCTCTGTTGTTATATACCAATTTCCCTTTGATATCCTCAATTCAAGTCAAATATACACAGCATCCGGTATATATTGCTTTGTTATTTTTTTGTACTCTGTCGAAGTTCCCTGGTGGGCTTATCGAGAAACAGAACGAGTAGCTCTCTGACTCAACTCGATAGGACACGGTAAAATCGGTATTTCTCCGTATTCGATTCAAGTGTTACTATTACTCAAAACTCTCTCGAGTGTTCATCTCATTTCGCTCACATCGCTGACTCCACGTCCCAGTCAAAATTACAGTCCACTTCCCAGAGGATAGGTGGTTGCAACCCCGTCCAAGCGTGCGAAGGAGTGGACCGACTTCCGGAGTACCAGGTAAGTCCTCCTTTGGGCAGCTTTGACAGATTCTGAAATCGGAACCATCCTGAAATTATGTTTTCTAATAGCCATTCAGTGAAATGAGTTTTGCTCGAAACGTTCACGTACATTACTGAACATTTCTGGTGTAATTTATTGGCATCAACTAATGCTCCGAATTCCCAAATCATCTAGGGACTGCGTATCGTAAATCTTGGATTTCAGGTGACCCCATAGAAAAAAAGTTCAGTGGCGCCAAATCAGGTGATCTGGGTGACCACTCAATATGCCCCTTCTCCTAATTCAGCTCTAAGGAAAATTTCAATCGAAGAACTGATGCACAGGTTGAACGAAATGAAGTGGTTCGCCATCTTGTTGAAAATGATCTTTTCATGGTCTTTTTCATTCTCCAATACTTGCACGAGGGTTGGATGAATATAAATCTGGCCAGTGAGATTACAGGGTATTAATAAATAAATGTATACATTTCAAATATCGATAAAAAATCGGAGGCGAAATTTTAGGGTCAGTGAGATCTCGCAACACCCCTCATCCATATTCGAAATCGGGGGGTTGTGCTCACCCCTATTAGGAGGTTGAAGTTACGGGGATGAAAAAAGAAGAGAATGTGTTTCCCCTTGAATCAGAAATCGACGGGTCCGAGCGATTTTCGAAATTTTCATTATACAGCCGAAGTTTTCATTGGACCACCCGATATAAGAATATATGATCAATTCATTGTAAGGAAATGGTAGTAGTGCATTTACTCGTATTGAAAAAAATAAATGAAAGCGATGGTTAGTTTAGGCTATGGTTATTATTCACTGCATCTGTGAGTTATTCAACCTGAATTAAAAATGAAATCGGGAAGGAACAGTTGATCGTTAAAACTGTTGCGCGTGAAATTGAAGAAATAAATGAAAATGGGAAAATATAAGAAAATAAAACGAACTCTCAGATTTTATTTTACTCAAATCGGGAAATAACTCAAGTCAAAATAGTTATTAGAAAAATAGAAAAAAAAATAGAGTAAATACAAAATGAATAATACAAAACACATTTGGCATCGTCGTGAAGTGTTGCCAACTGTAGAAGTTGCATGGTAAAGGAAATTTAACAATGAGAAGGCATATTTTGTTCAATTTAATAGTGGAGACACTTCATCATCAGATGGGTCGTAACTTTCAACCTGAAATAAGTCCACTGTATTCAATTCAATTTGCCTTGATTTTATCCTTGATATGAAGTGGTGAACTGACACGACTGTGGAACCAATGCCCAAGCAACTTGGAGGCGTGCAAAGATCGCGATTTCCTACCCACCCTGGAGGACTACTTCGCGGAAGCCATCCAACAGATCGAGTCGTCGTCTTCTACGGTCGCCGTCGCCGCCACCAACGGCGAAGACAACATTCTGAAGGATGGCAACTTCGGGTGGCGAGCTTTGCGGTTGTTAGCCAAACGCAGTCCTCATTTCTTTACCTACGGCTCGGTCATCCTCAATCCGTTGTCGACTTACTTGGAAGTCATGGTGAAGAAGATAGCTCAGGACAGGCCTGGCAAGGAGGTAACTCAGGTATACGACAGTGTTTTTTTTTTCAGCTTAATCTTTACTTTTCACTTTCTTCCTTCATTGTTCCCTGCTCATTCATATCAAAGAATGAAAACTAAAATGAATATAAAACCAACAAGAAAGTCATTCGGCTTTTTATTCCATTTCTTTCTCTTCTTTCCCATTTATTCATTTTCATCTCTCTATACTATTATGTCTATTTAAAACAGAAAACATACAGGCTGTCAGTTATGGTGCTACTATGGAGATCTCATTCATCTCAAGAGATGAAGGAGGTTAGAAAAAAGTTGTGCATTTTTGTGCTGAATAACAACCTGAGAAAAAATTGGACATATATCTAAAGATAATGTGAAAGAACGAATTCATTTTTTTTTGGATTAACTAATCTACTGGACATATTCAAGCAAACCTTTATACCGTTTGTTTTTCAAATTATCAATTTTAGAAGCGGCAACGCTGACTTCTCTGCTCGTTAATTTAGTTGTCAATTGAGATACTTTGTGAAACAACCATAAACATCTTAGAGAAGGTATACCTGAGCAAGAAAAAATAATTATTTTAACACTTGTGCTCAGCAAAATAATACTATAATTAACAGTTCGTAATGTGCTGCGTTATTGAAGAAATTTGCAAAGCGTTATTCCCATCGACACTTCAGTCCGACAAACAAGTAAACAATGTCATCTTACTTTGACTATACTCCGTGATTCTGACTTCTAGGACAGCCAAAATGAGCACGAGCTGGACAACATTCTCACTGAAGAAGAACAAGCAACTGAAGAGCTGAAACAGAACGAAACGGAAGAATTCGTGGACGAGCAAACCGTACGACAAGAACACAAAAGCATAACGTTGCCGCAGTTGAATTTGTTCAGTGAAAAAGTAGCACCTCAATGGGAAAAATTGGCTGTCAAGTTAGGCTACAAACCGGACGAGATCGAGTTTTTCCGTAACGAAAATCCGACCACTATGGAGCAGGCGAGGAACATGCTGCAGTTGTGGTTCGAGGATGACGAAGACGCCACGTTGGAGAACTTTGTTTATATCTTGGACGGTCTGGAAATGTCGGAAGCAGCCGAGGCCGTCAGGCAGGAACTCTCCACGGCTATGGAAATTCAATGAGAAGGGGGGCAATTCCTTAGGAAAAGTCTTGGTGATGTTTAATAAAAATTCGCATGGAAATTTCAGAATCGAGTATTATTTCAAATACCCGTATTTGTATGCAAAAAATGTGAGAATCAATATGAATCGAAAATTGAAGTTATTTAACTCAGGTCGAACGAGCTCGGGAAGAAACAATGAACTGTAAAAACTGTTGTAGGTTGCGCGTGAAATTGAAGATATAAATGATGAAGGATAAATATAAGAACCCTCAAATTTTACCTTACACTTTTATTGTGATACTCATCAATCAACATCAAATTTGAGATACTAATCAAAATTGCTCATCACGTGACATCAGTGCATCAAATGGCATATTGCTTAGCTTTAAATATCAATATTAGACTTAAATATTGACTTCTGTTGAAGACACTCACATACCTACCATTTGAGAACATATTATTTTGAGATTCTTATTTTTTATAAAAAAAAAATCCAAAAATGTGTATCCCAGACTCACTTACAAATGTCTACTTACAGCCATACGGTACGCATTCCATAGAATTGATGTTTTTCTATGAAGAATTGCCCTTTGATTTTGTTAAAACAATCCCTTATCTTCGTGACGACCCCAGCAAAACAGATTTGAACAACTTTTAATTGAAATGAACAAATGATTCAGTTTAACGAAAAAATTGTACACTTTACAATGCTTGTTGTCAATAAGATAATTTTAATCACACAGATAAACGAAAAAATTCTATTCAGGAAGTCATATCTATATTTCCAGTTAGTTGTCTGAAATTTGTAGTTGGGTGCGGCAAATTTGCAACTTGTGTATAAAAGTTTGTCAGTGGTTGATGTAAAAGTTCGTGCTTAAATAATCTTAGTAAATATTTTCTGACGAAAAACTGATAGGCAAGAGGCTTATAGGTAAATTTTGTTCACAGGTGTACAATGAAGAAAGTCGTGTTGATTTTACTTGCCAATCTTTCAACACTCGTTTATGGTGACTGTGTACAAACAGTTAATGAAAGTCATTCAGAGAGGATTTCAAAATATGAGCGTTTCAGGACAACTTATTCATATACAACAATTATTGACAGTATCAAGACAACATGCGAAAAAGTCAATTTCCCTGTGGAACCATCAAAGAATACGCACTTGTGTGAAAAGTGTCCAGGAATTTTAAGAATCAACTCGTCAAATTCTACATCCGTTGTATCATCGTCTTTCCTCGAATACCCGAACACCAGGTCCTTATTTCTGGAAAATTTGTTCATCGACAGCATTGCCCCTGGCGCCTTCAATGCTCTTCAATCTTTGGAGGATCTACATTTATCAGGAAACCACATCACCAAGATCAATATTGGAATGTTCAACTCACTTTTCAATCTGAAATTATTGGATCTTTCGAGAAATAAAATAAAAGTATTAGAACCGCAGTGCTTCTCGGGTATGCGGGGATTGCAATTTTTCAATGTTTCGGCAAACGATTTGTCACGTTTCGACGATATCGTATTTGATGCCGCAATAAACCTACTAGTATCGCTAGATTTGAGTTCGAACAAAATAACCGAGCTCCATCTGTTGTCTGTCATATCGAAAATCGAGAATTTGTCTGCCTCCGACAACAAGCTGGACAAATTATACGTTTGTCCTACGCACTTTCAGAGCTTTGACATGAGTAGAAATCTGATAAGTTCAATTGAAAATCCAAATTGCAACAAAGACTATTCGATACTGAAGAAGTTGAATCTTAGTTATAACAAAATTTCCTGTTTGAATACGTCAGACTTTTCGGGGTTGGCTTCATTGGAACGTCTGGACCTGTGCCACAACAATATTTCTCAAATCTCGATCGGCTCTTTTTCCAAATTGCATGCCTTGAAATATCTGAATCTTTCCCACAATAATATCCGACAATTTCAGAATGGGCTTTTCGAAAGCACGAGTTCTTTGCAAGTTCTCGACATAAACTACAACCATCTCACCGACATTAGGAGATATTTGCACAGTTTGGTAAACCTCACCGAAATACATCTCGAGAAAAATGGTTTGTCGTCCTTGAATTCGAAAGAATTGCTCGAAGATTTGCCAAAATTGTCTTTCGTTTCAATAGATGGAAACAACTTTTCTTGCGATAATTTGATAAATATTGTTCACGATTTCCGGAAAGTCAATGTCACCGTTCCGTACGGAAAGGCTGCAAATAATTCCACCAATGTACATGGTATCACTTGTTCAGATAACGAGAATTTTAATTTGAAATTTGAGGAAATTATCTTGGACAAACTCGATAAAATGTCTGATCAGATTGTCAAACAGAATGCCTTCTACGAATATTTCAACAAAGATTTCAAAAAGAGTAAGTTATATGAATATATGGAAAGTCTGCAAAAAACTACAAACGATTTGAAACTCAATGATACGCAAATATTCCGTTACCTCAATGAAGACTTTGAAAAAACCAATTTTTTTAAATACTTGGAAGGTATAAAAGATGTTGAAATTTTCAATAAAAGCTTTCACAGTTATTTCAATAGCGATTTTAGAAATAGCAGTTTCGTCAAATATCTAGACGAAATGAATGAGGGATTTCCGAAAAGTAACTTGTATAAATTCTTTAATGAGAATTTTGAAAACACCCAATTTTATAAATACTTCCAAAGTCTAAGAAATCGTTTTAGCCCAAATGTTAACGACACCCAGTTTAAGTCTGAAATCAAAACATTACTTATTTTGATGTTTGTCTCAATGGTAGTAATAATAATACTTTTGGTTTCGGTGATATTCATGCGATTTAAGAAACCAACAATCAACCATCCATTAAAAAACGAACAAGTTGAACTCATTGAGGCATAATTATTCTTTGTTTTGAGTATTTTTCACAAATCATCGAGTCTATTGTATCTATCATACATATTGAAATTAAATAATTTTATATAAATAAACGAACATTTTTATTATACAGTAAAATGTAGTATTTTTTCGAAAGAATAATGAAATGATAAAAATGGTCATCAACTCGGGCTCGTATACTGAGTGTTTTTCAGTTTTTTTTTTTAAATTGGCATGTCAAATTAAAAAAATGTAAATTATATTTTTCGGAAAGTAAGTAACATTTTAGATGAAAAAAAAAAAAGCTGGTCTATATATTTCCCTTGAAACATTCCACAACATTACTGGCCTTGGGCAGCATGGGGATATCGGAAAAAAATGACGTAAATTGTGTTAAAAGGATATTTTATTAGATCAGATTTTCAAAATGCAGTCCATTCAGTTCTAAACAACACTACGAACGATTTTCAAATTCTATTCTTGTTATGAAAAGGATATTTTTGGCAAAATTACAACGCTTAGAGAAACAATTGTCTTCATGACTGAATTGGATTAATTGTAAACTATTTTTTCCATATTTTTTTGTTTGCATCTTTCTACAATTATAGTCTAATAATGATTTCCTTGTTTTCTTTGCATTTCCACCATAGTAATGTATATACAGGAATGTACTTCTCCAACGAAAGACGTTTTGCGAAATTTTTGATTGTGTAAAACTCCTATTCAGAAATTTCTGCAAAAATATAAATGGCATTTTTATTCACAAAAGTATAAGATCGAATATTGATTTTCTAATAAAGGGTAGTTTTAGTTCTGAATATCTAATAGTATAGTTATCACATTCTCTTGAAGAAATTTCATTACATCCACTATGAATTATCAATATCTCTGATTTATTTGTTTATAGATTTTATCAAAATTTTTTGCAGTTAGAACGAAGGTAAGAGTGATATAGAATATCTCCGAATTCATTTATTCGGTATAATAATAATAATATTGTCTTTATTATTTCATGAAATGAAAATATAACATAATCAATATATTCAAGCTATAATGAAATGGAATAAAGGGCGAAGTTCATCGTCTGCAATGCTATGCATCACAGAATATGTTCTTTCACTTAACCCTGAAAAAAAAAATAAAACCTGTGATTGTTATACACGATTAATGTAGTATACTTATTCTCGAAAAGATATCAATCCCCCTGCTTCGCTTCACATTCAGTCGAACAAATAGCCTCTGTATTTAGTTTTGGTTTTAGTATAGTTGGGGTTAATTTGAAATTGAATTATGTAATGTCTTCAAAAGTTAGTATCCATATTGAAATGCCGTATGTTCGATCGGCTGCATCTATGAATTTTTTAGAAATCCAAACTCACAATATTTTGGGTGTTCTACTAGTATTTCTATCTTATACCATTTTCATAGGTATCAGCTCTGAGCTACTGAGGAATCTTGATTTATTTGGAATATCACTGAATTCGGAATATTCATTCTGAACTGTTGAAACATTTTCCTATATCCTTCACATTCATTGCTGTGAACTAGTTTTGAAAAGCAATAAAATTATTACTGATATTCATGTCTTGTAAGCTGTCGTAACTCTTACTTAAACGAATAATCACAATCTCCAAGACAAAAATTGTAATTTTTCGAACAAATCGATTGTGAGTAAAGGTGAGGTTGATGAGGAAAAAGGGAGGGGAAAATAAAGCACCGCCTCCATAGTAGTCACGTGAAAACCTTCACGTAACTCACAGAGAGACATTTCGAATACATTTAAGACAACCTTTATTACTGAATGCTTACTGGTCATTTGGGTTACAAGTACAGAGCATAACAACTTCAGTTATTTCAAAAAAGCACTTACATAACCTAACTTATATCCTAGGTGATAGTCGGCGCAACTCTAGCTGCGTAGACAAAAATTCAATTCATTCATGTCGAATATTACGAAGAAGAAACGGTAGGAAATCGAAAGGGGAACACCTCAAAATTCGACCATATCCTATTATCGCGTTTTGATTACCGGATTTCCAACAACGCAACGCACGATTCAAATTCGAATATTTTAGAACGCGTATCACATTTTTCACTATCGCAATATCTTTTCGGATCCTCCGTCCTGACCAAATCCACAATAACCGCGCCTACCGTAGATAAGATAAAAAGAATAACATCCAGAGCCCTTACTTTTACTTACACACTAGAGTCAACCAAATCCGTTCAAAGTATATAATATGTATATGTTTTTTCATCATCATTATTATTATTATTATATTTCGTACTTGTACAACATACATTTAATCAAGTCTTACATGGGTAAATATATGTGAAATGTTTTTTCTATACATTATTTTGTTTGCGGGAGGCCGCATCACGTAAGGACGAACCTCCGTCGATGATGGGAGAAAAAATGAAAGTTTCGCAATAACGACATGATGTTGTCGTTGTTGTCGATTGGGACTCGCCCTGTACACGAGAAGCCTCCCCCATCCCCTCATAAATTTGATTAACTTATTCAACGTCGTCAAGTTTGATATATAACCGTGATATAGCGGCCTGGTCCCTGCAAGAGTTTGTGTGTTCACCATCTTTTACTTACAATTAGAATTACGTTCGAACGAGAGACCTAGCTTATAGCTTAGAGAGTGCATACACGCACGCGTGTTATTCAAAAAGGAAAATCAATAAACATCCGTATCACAATTTCAAGTCCAATATAAGTAGCGGGAAGGAGATATTATGATTGGGGGGAATTGTCGAGTTATCACACACGGTTCGAATCTGCCAACGGACACGAGGAGTTGAAACGCCACCAACCAAATGTGTGTTTGAGTGTGACGTTTTAACAAACAAATAATCTGGTACTCCATTGTCATGCTAAAAGTGTTGCATTAGACCAAAAAGTATGGAAACTGGAAGAACCGAAAGAAAAAACGAGACATATTTGTTTTGTGAGCACAATTGAGTGTTGGAATCTCAAACGCCACTCACCACAATCAAAAATACGATATTCATTTCTATGGTTGGTAACGTTTCTTTCCACAACAGAAATCGTTGTATACGGCTGACATTTTTTTATACTCAAAACAAATACAATATCTTAATTACAAAACACTATCATCAGATTCAGTCGGAGACAACTCACAATTTTAATTTCTTTTTTTCGTTTTATCTCTTTTAGTCTATAAATTTTCGAAAAATTCAAGAACAGTAACTTTCAACATTAGCACTACAGAATGATTGATCATCATCAAATTATCTTCAACAACTAACTCAACATATACAATAAATTAAAAATGTTATAATAGACAGGAATAACAGTAATCAGGCAAAGTGTTGGACTAGAAGTTACACAGGAGGGAACTCGTTTAGGCCATTGGTTACAAGAATATTACAACAAACAACTAAACCATGGAAATAGACAGGCGTGTGATGTAATAAATCGATCAATTCAACGAAAAGTGTAACGTCATATAATTAGTCTCTCATCTAAAATTTTCAACTTTATCTTTAAGTAGTTCACACTGATTATAATTATAATAATAATAATAAATTCAGTACCACAGTCAAATTACAGTAATTCATTTAAATAATAGATTTAATAAATATGATCTTTTCATCAGACTCAATATCAATTTGTATTACACGTCTTTTTCCTCGAATTCACACGGAACGAATATTGAAGAGAAACAATTTTGGCATGGTAATAATAACAACGCTAATAAGAATAATACTCCCAATTGCCAGAAAAGTATTCTGCGAATGGAATACTGAACGCTACGAAACGCTAGTTACTTTACCGAACAACTTGAACTTTGGCGCATACCAGTTTTTTTTTTTATATTTTTTTTGACTACCTACAATCTTAAATAACACATTTCCTAATACACCTACGACCTAATTATTATTAGTATATAGCTATTCAGATATACTATATAAAATTATAACAATAGTTGTACAAGTTCAGCCCATATATCCAACGAGAAAATACGGATCAATATATTTTTAAACATATATAAATATATATTGCATTACAAGTTAATATACACAGCGTATAAGCGTAATCAGCGCGCGACTTCCGACAAGCGCGCTCTGAAGTGAGCAAAAATTGTTTAAGCGAAAAATTTTGGCACGGTTCGAAGAACGAAACTTTTTCTGTCTTTCATTATGTGTGTTTAAGTAATTATGTGGTATAGAAGAGGTTTTTTTCTCACGCAAATAGAAGCACCATGTTATAATCTGTTTTCACCTTATTTGGTATGAAACGCGAGCAATAACGAAAAGACTCCCTCTACAAAAAAATTCATCCTTTTCAGTCCCATCAAACAGTTGTACAAGAATAATGTATTGCATCCTCGCAGTGTTCCTAAATGTTACTTGTCAATGCGCACCGTATCTTAACGAACAACAAAACCGGAACATTAAACCTACACAAACGTACACATTTTTTCTTTTTTTGTTTGTTTTCTTTATACAATTGGCAGTTCCCAGCTAGCATTTAATCTCATTTCGGGTGAGATCAGAGTTTACCCATATCTCTACTTTAAATCCTAGTCATCGCCCACAATACGTAAGCGCGTATACTTAACGCCTCTACTATCTTTGCGCAAACGAGGTTCAAAATTCGTCCGATTCGTCAACGGCCCGCACCCCGTGTATATGTATTATCTACCTATGAGACCGGATGGACAAAATTCTAAGTTATCAATCTAGAATATAAAAAAAAAATCTCATCAATGAGGAGCAGGTAGAACCTATAAAAATGTGGAATAATTTGAAAATTGAACATATAGGATGATGGGGTGCTTTTGACGAAACATTGGATCAGATTTTTGCTTTCGGTGCAATCGAACTGTAGCGAAATTTAATAAATAACGATATCGAAAACGTACAGACAGAACAACTCACAATTATCTCCTTCCTCTAAGAACTACGTTTAAGGTACTATCATCAATAATTGGTGAGATTTAATACACGTAACGAGGTAAACATTTTATTTATCTCTGTTCTTTGTTTTTTTTTTGTTTCATGTGTTAAGTTGTCATCGATTAATTCTGAAATACAAAATAAACATTCGAATTGCCTAGAATCTTATAACCCTGCCAGGCCTTAAGATTACGAATTGCACATTGATAGGCACTTTTTGAAAAATTGTAGTGTCTACACGGAAAAACATCAGAAATGAAATCACAGCTATCAATTGAAATTTTCAGGAATTCGTTAGATACGCGATATGGAGAAAAAACGAAAAAAAAACACCTTCCGCTGCCACCGATTCACTTGGCAAGTACGCTTTGATTTCGAAAAACTTATCTATCACAACCTGTGCTGGAAGATTATTTTTTGTGGGTGTGCGTGAAAGGGCAGAAGCGGAATAATCTCAATTTCTTAACCGAAATATGACACTTTGTCTTTGGTATATCGTCGTCGAATGTTTAATTTACCCCTCTTCAACGGAGGAGCCTTCCCCCCAAAACAATATCGGAATGTACAGCGATTAACATTTCGACGATTTGAGAAAAATTTCGAAAGGTGACCGAAAATAAAAAATCGTAATATTGCAATTTGAGAATCACAACTCCTACATTAGTACCACTTACAAACTAAATGCTGCCACCCATTAAGTAACGATAATAAAAATAAGTGAATATACAATAATAGACATCTATACTGTGTTGTGTGACATAGAATGAACACTTTTTTTTTGTATGAATCGCCAAAGTTCAAGTTGATGGTACGAGGAGATCCTAACCGTTTGTTTTTATAAAAATACGCGAGAATATTCTGGATCATTCAAAATTTGAGTTTTTTATTAAGGCATCTCGTTAATTTTTTTCATTAATCTCATTTTTATTTTTTTTTTGATAGAAACCAACTGAACCGGAAACACACGAGACTTAATAAGATTATATGCTTCAAAATTTGTTTAAAGCTCAGGTCTACGCATCATCATTGTATGGGCGGGCATCTGAGACCAAGCAGATCACGTGTTTATTCATCTTAACTTATCGAGAGGCACATCATTTGGTATTGTTTATAAAATATGGTGAAACATTGCAACTATTTATTGTGCTAACAATCATGAGAAATTATTACTGATATATTTATATATTTTTATGTATATATACACACGAGCCCGGCACAAATTATTTACCAATTTGATAAAAATACAACGAACGGTTGTGTGTGTGTGTGTGACTAACAAACATCTTTATTGCTAGTGATTGGAAACGAAATATGGAACCCTTGTGCTCAACGGCTTTTTGGGATTATTTCAAAAGAATGTTCATTCAAACGATGTATAGAGCGAGACAACAAAATTCTTTCGGTCATTCAGACCCTTGGCCTTTTATACAGTATATATCATTGATACAGCTTGCATCAGATTCGAATTTCCAAAAAGATCAACTTTGGTTAACCGCCTCGCATCAATCATACATCCTGGTAATCAAAAAATAATCGGTGGATTCTGATAGTTTTCAAATGTTGAAACACTCCATATAAACGAACACGTGCGCAATCTTTCTTGGGGTAGAAACTGCAACATGACTTTTGATGACTAGACATTTTTTTGTGGATATCTGGCGAATTCGAAAGGACGAACGCGACACGAAATGAAAAAAAGAGGGAAAAATAAACGAGTGGTAAGTCTCATTCTCATGATTATGGTGGATTGTTCTTGATATGGCTTATCGTTTTTTATGAAAACACAAATGTTACATTATGTTAACACATATTTATCGTCTCTAATCTCTAATTTGGCATTTCGAAAAATCTCAAGGAATCGAAAAATGTGGTTATTCTCTCTCTCACTCTATCACCCTCACCCTAAGCTCAATAAAGGTACTTAAGATTACCGAACACCAAGATTACCCTATCCTAAGGCAGATATGCCGACTATTTATACCATTTCAATATTACAGTGGTAGTAATAGTAGTAGTAGTAGTAATAGTAAAGTTATAATAATTCTTCAATATATATTATATTTAAATATATATGATATATATTATAGTTCAGTGGCGAATGATTAAATATTACTTGACAACACAAGTGGCACTTAGATCACAAATACTGTAAACCTAAATCAATTTTTCTAGATATTCATATCTTTTTTTTTCTGTTTTTAGCTTTGTCGCATATTGGCTTATCTGAATTCATGCATACGTTTCGGGTCAGAGTTAGTTATCGATTATACAATAAATTCGAACGATTCACGATGTGTGTTTGTTTTTTATTTTGTTTTGTTGTTGTAAGTATTGCATAAATCGAACTTGTAGAAATATTGTCTGAAGTGAAAATTTTCAAACACACGATTACAATTGTTACTTCTTGAATTCCGCTATTGCACATCAATTCAATTTCATTTATATTATACAAGACAAAAAGAATAAATCGCTAAAGCTGTTTTCGTCAATTCAAGTGGGAAACACACTTCGACTTCCAGTTATGTTATCAATATTACCAATAGATTTTCACGTATAAATATCACTTACAGTGCGACAAATCTTTCTACAGACTAATCCATTTTCGAATAACACTATGATGAGTTAGCGAAGATAATAATTTGGTGAAATTGGGGTTGAAGTTGTGCATTTAGTTCTCGATATGGAAAAAATTCAAAATTGAATTTATGAAAATGAAATTCTGATAATTGTCAGCAGACCTGTTGTTCGTGTAAAAGAATTGAATCAAGAATTTTTTATTTAAATGATTTAAAAGGAGACTTCGTATTTGATTTGTCATAAAAAAAAATATATTGTGCGGGAATTCAAAACGAAATTTTTTGATTTAACACAGAAATTTTCGATAATCCCACGAGCTAAACTATAGAAACTCCCAAGTGTTATTCGAAAATGAACAGCTTGTAAAAAATCTCCCGATATATTTTTATTATAGTCAAAAAGAAAGTTGATTTATTCTTGTATTGCAGAACTGCTTTAAAATTCGCCCTTCATCCCAACTTGAATCGAGGCCTAGTTCAAGTCAATATATTTGTTTCTTTTCATATCGTAATGAGACTATAAATGTACACATACGTATCTGCCCGCAGTTTCGTTAACCGACCGACAACCTAAAATTAATTAAACATGTTTTTCAATGCTGAGCAACTTAATCTATTTTATGTGTTAAATAACGACTACGACTAAATTTCAAGAAGGTACACAATATCAGACATAGAATATTTTCAGAGTTTTCGCGTAAAGAGTTTGTATGTGCGGTGTGGCCTCGGCTGGACCGTCCACCCCAAACCTTTTTCACAGCTCTACATTAAAGCACACTCCATATTTTTATAAGTTTTTTTTTGTTTGTTTGAATTAATAAGTAAATCACAATGGCAGTCTGGTGACTAAGACATTTAGGTTTAGCCCGGGAAATACCACTTCAGGCAGTTGTAACAAGTAATTGGATTTATTTTTTTCTTCAGAGACTAATTAGGTTTTCGTCTGAATTACAGTCTCTGGAGCATACGCCGTACAGGGCAATCGTTTACGATTCCACACACACACAAAAAGAATCACTTCGAGATATATAAAAAAGAGGAAGTTCGAAAATGACCACCCTGTACGTGCCCCTCTCAAGTTTTAACAGCCCAGTACAAAAGATTCTCGTCTTATATACTATGTTATTAAAAATAGTCTACGGTTTAGGAGAAACTAGCACCACCAGAGACCTGTCTTCGTCGTTTTTTTGGCCGCAACATCCGGAAAAATTCCCAAAATTTCTACGGAAATTTGTTCGGTTGTTGCGGCCAGTGCAGGTCTGCAACAGAGTATTTTTCGAGTACGTTCGCGTTCTCTTCACCACTCCCAGGTATAATTACGTCGACCATGTCAAATGACATTCATTATGATCGTCGGTAAAAATGAGGCGCCAAGCGCGGTAGAGAAGCGAACGACTACCTTCGGGCGCCTTGCTCGAAAACACAACATATACACAAAACGATATTATTTTATACCCCTACTACCAGAACTTTTTAAAACCCATCTCATTATTTTTGACACCTACGTACTACTCAATATGCTTAAACGCTACTTCTACGAATTCAAATTGGCATTAAAATACTAGTTTTAGAAAGTTGACTGGAACTATTTGCACCATCGTAAAATCGATGATTTTGGAGAGTTCGACGTATCGCAGCAATGATACGACTCGTCAAACTCAGGTCGACACAATCGATATATTTGCGGCGACAGCTCCTTAGAATATTTATTGATTATTATTTAAAAACTAAAAAGCCACATAAAAGTCACAGCACGTTTGTGTACTCGAAGACTCTCAGACGGAGTCGACCTTTCAACGAATCTCTCCACGACTTTTTTTTTCGCCACCGCACCACAGCTGCTGCGCTTTTATTTTTTAATGCCAGGCAATCGAGATCTGTTTATGTGTGTCTTTGTCAATTGGGCGCCGCCGCTCCCGCCGACGGAAACGCTAACGAGACTAGAATACTTTGATATGACAAGAGCACCGGGAATACTTTTAGCAAAGAGCTGCCCAAAAACGCGTATTCGTCCCTTTCGATATGGATTCAATTAAATAACATCACAGAAGGTATCAGTATCGAAAAGAAGACTTGATTTTTGGTATCGATTCAACGAGATGCTCCATGAAGAGAATTGACGGTCGAAGACCTAAAAATAAAAAACTACTGAACAACGTTTTCGTCGTCGGGAAGCAGCATGAGAGCGTGACGAAAAAAAAAAGTGCTACCGAATTCCTGAACTTAACAGCGATTGAAAAATCCATTTATATATTTGACTCATTTTTTCATGAACACCGTGAAGAAGTGTGTGATTATGGAATCACACCTCGGGGACTAATATTGACGACATGCCGGCGATGTTAGAAAAGCACGAAAAAACGATTGATTAGTAGGGAAATGCGGTTGTTTCAGGTACTGTGTTTGTTTTGAAACGAAATCAAGACAATTTTGTAGGCAAAAAAAAGTAGATGGAAAGGAAAAATTACTTTCTTACGTGCAGTCTGAATGCGAGTAAATTTCATTAACAATCGTATCGCGGTAGAGGGCAATTTTAACGTATTTATTACGTATCATTATACATGATATAATGTATTTCAATAATATATATGCATGGATATAGATATATAAGGGATCACAGGCTAAGGTGGCCGCCATCCTAACACGTCGTCGTCAAAGTCGTCGAACCACCTCGGAGAAACGAACAACTTACATAAGTAGGTAGATACATACATTAAATCATCAAAAAATAACATTCACTCAGGCCAAGTATTGATTGGTAGGTAATATACATTCAGGGAACAGATTTTTACAGTACTTAAACAATATTAAACTAATGAGTTTGGTCGTACAATAATATTTATACATATATATATATATATAGATATACCTATTCATTTATCGTAATAATTATAATCTTATTGATTGAGACTAGTTGGTTTGCTTCTATATAAGAATGTCACATTAAGTGCGTTAAGTTATTGAGCGCGAAATCAATAAATGAATGAATACAGAAAAAAAACTATACCAACGCGAATGAAGCGCATTTTTACTATTAGGTTTTTCCCTCCTTCAAATATATTCATACTGAAATTTAACTCAGAGCGCTATTTTTCACACGGATCGTCCAAATGTTCCAACCTAACAGGAACAAATTCAAACTGTATTTTAAAGTGAATTTCGCATCGGCAATGAAAGTATTATTGAAAGGTCAACTGAATCAAAAAATTAGGAATATGTTGGAGATTAGAAAGAATTTAACAATAGAGATCGTTCAACAGTCTTTCAAAAAATATACTACATTGAGTAATTGAATCAAATTGAAACAGAAATTGCAGTGAAACCGTTAATTTTTGGTAGAAATAATATTTGAAATGTTACTATTGAATTTTTTTGTGCTCATTCTACAAAGTTTCAGCATATCAATTGTGTCAATTTCAAGAATCACATTCGTATTCCTTCCTTCGATTCAAATATTTCGTATGCAATAATCGTTCAAAAGCTAAAAAAAATGCTCATCAAATTATAATGGTACATGGAAACATTCAAACGCGCCAGTTTTGATCTCGATTAATTGACCAACATTTCATATTCGTGTTTTTTTTCGGAGGAGCGCAAAAAACTCCGGCGTTCGGAAATTCCTCTCTTAATTGACGGAAAAATTAGTCGTAAAGTTTTTTACAGATCGACATTATCCGTTATTTCATTGTTCGATCGATCCATGAGAAAATGCACTTCGAGAATTTCATTATAAAAATAAGCGGTGGGGGAAAAAAGAAAAAAATAATCAACAAATAAAACAGCCCGAAGTTCTGAAATAATAATCGAGAGAGGAGAAATTCAAATCAACATTCATAATGATAATAATAATAGCCTTATACTCTAGTCGAATGCTTTTCCATATAATAACTGAAAATAAACAAAAACATACTCTAAAAACAACAACTCTTAAATCACCGTAAAAATTAAAAATAGAAATACATTTACAATAACAATAAAAATGATTGTTAAATAATACAATAAATATCATCGGAAGAAATTTCATAGACAAATCGTTAATTCAATCAATATTCATAAAAACATTCTCTCTCTATATCATTTTTTAAACCTCGACGACTTCTCTCTGTATCTCTTACATCGACTCACCGCCCAGGAGATCGTTCGGAAGGAAGGAGTTCAGAC
This sequence comes from Plagiodera versicolora, assembly GCA_037013635.1. NCBI lineage: Eukaryota > Metazoa > Arthropoda > Insecta > Coleoptera > Chrysomelidae > Plagiodera > Plagiodera versicolora. The sequence goes on along the minus strand of CM072993.1, from coordinate 6,611,419 downwards.
TGGAGGGGGTGCCGCGGGCGGCGTCCGCCCCATCTAATTGCGGGGCGGCCCACAAATTGGCACCTGCCGCCGCGTTGTTAGGCCATCCGGAGGTCCAGCCATCGGCAGCGCTCGATTGTTGCTGCTGTTGTTGCTGCTTCGAGGCCGAACCGCGCCACGAGCTCGACGAGCCGCTCTGCTGACTCGCTACCTGCTGCAACAGCATATTGGCGTCCCAGTCAGTGGGATTCTCTGCCAGGATGGTCGTGTTACCAAGCACGCAATTGTTGAGGGCCGTTTGAGCCTGCAAGCGTTTCACTTTTAGTTTGACATTCTTGTAAAATAACATTGTAACACTGCAAAATTTGTACAAATTGACCGATATCTCCTGCTTAACTAAGAAAAAACACTCACCTTGATGGCCTCTTCACGAGACGAATATTTGGCAAGAGCGAAGCCCTGATGCAGGTAGAGATGAAAACTTTGTAACGGGCCGTGTTGCATACATAATGTGCGTAAAGTCGACCCATCGATCTGTGGAAATGCATTAAATAAAAAGATGGATTCTCCACACCTTCCTACGTGTATATACAAATTTTCACAATAATGCTACTCCTAGTTCTCTTTATACAGTGAGCACGTAAAGGTTGGAACCAATTTGTTGAAAGCTTGATTTGGCCTTTCGGAAAATAAAGCTCAGATAAGTCGATTTTCATTTTTAGTTGTGCAGTTTTTGGTGTTCTCATATTCTCGATGAGATGAGATCTGGGAAAAATATTATTTGGGTAATCACGTACACGTGTGTAATGTGTTACCGCTCCATCTTATGTTCACTATATGTTCTTTGTGAGGATACCTCAAGTCAAAATTTCACGTTTACAGACCTAATACTATTCATGAACTAAAAGAAAGAATTAGTACCGAAAATAATTCAATAAACGCTGACACCCTAAATGTTTTGTAGGAGTTTCAACTTTGCCTTGCATATCAACAAGCAAATGGCTTGAAATTGGAACACTTATTCCAATAGTTTGTAGGTTTATTTCATACTATTGTTATTTTTATACATTACATTATCATCAATGAATTATCTATTATTTCTCGAACATACAGTTATGTAACATAAGAAAGAGTATTACAACCATGCACAGAATAATGCGTTCCTTTTGAAGGTATCATCAAAACAGGGTATTGCCATTAAAAATGGTAATGATAACACAACTTGAACAGTGATGACGTCATCAAGAATATGAGAACACCAAAACATGCACAACTAAAAGAGGAAATCGAAGAGTCTGTGCTTCATTCTTCCAACGACCGAATCAAGCTTCTAATCCAATCTTCATGTGCTCACTGTAAATCGCATCAACTCATGAAGGAAATCTCTATAGGGTGATTTATCCATTTATCACTCTGTATAATTTTTTTTTATTGGTGTTAAACAATCGAGTTGAAAGAGTTGTCGTTTTCATTTTCTATTTGGGAACCATATAAATTGGAGTATTGATTTGACATTGTTGTGAAGTGAAAAATAATCGGATCTGTCTTCCCAAAGTGGCCATCCATAAATTACATGTAAAGAGGTAGGAAGATGGTCCACGAAGTGTGACAAAGGGGTGGAAAAGGACCCAAATATCGTGATGCCACATTTCAAAATCTACTTGGCGAAAACTGAAAAAAATTGCAAAACAAGTCACAGTGGGAAGGGGGAGAAGTCTTACAAATGTGATCAGCTGTGACAAGGACATGAGAGGGGTCAAAAAAATCATTTCGTATAGTAACGGAAAAGCTTTGCGAAAAAATTAGCGACACGTCAGCTCTCATTTCAAGATACGAATCTTTCGACGTTACAGACGCACAGATGACGTCATTGATGTTTTGGCTATGACATCATAAACATTTCTTCTATTTTTTATGGTACAATTTGTAAGAGCATATTTCTCTGCATGAAAAAATTTCTAGGCAATGAATCTATTTTTTGCTACATGTAGACACTGTATAATGTATATTTATACCAATTATCTTGTGTGCTATGTTCTTTCGTGTATTCATTACGCTTACAATAAAAACAAAACACTCACCTGTGCCGTCAGATTTCTAAGAAGCAACCACTGCGAAGATCCGCCCCAGCTGCCCGAGGCGCGTTGATTGCCGCCCCACGGCACCGCGTTGGCTGACCAGCTGTTAGCCAGGCCGCCGCCACCTCCACCACCTTTACCCGATAAGCCGGGTGGCGGGCCACGCGATGACTTGGGTGCGCCCCACAGTTCGGACGACGCGGCCGCCGCCGATGCCGGGCCCAAATCCAGGCCGATTTTCGAAGAGGGTAGTTTACCCGGAGGGCTACAAATTAAAAATGATTTGTAAGTTGAAAAATGACACAACCTGAATACGATATTTTAGGTTGATAATTATGTCACACCTGATGAATAAGTGTTTCCACTATCCGGTGTTTTTTACGTCTTTCAAATTCGAAAAAAAGTTATTTTAAAAATAAAAACAATAAAATAAATCCATCATTTACGAAAAAAAAAAATTGATTGGAGAATTCGCCACAGATATATACTTACATTTTCAAATTTATACCCCGAAGAAATTCGATTCGAATATATAAGATACGTTTTTGATTGAAAGATAATGAGGAGGTGACATTAGTTGATAATTGAATGTGATGATTCATTAAAGGGTTCATCATTATTTTACAATGTTTTTGATGTTTTTTAAAAGCAAAAATATATGATTCACTATAAAAATTTGTATTGTACTAAATCTATTATAAATGCGCAGGATGAATATCTCAAATATAAAAAAAATATGGACCTGGTAAAGGCGCTCGTCGATTGCGGAGCCGACGGATTAAAACTCCACGTGGTGGAGCCTAAACTGAGAGATTGAAGGGCGTCGGAGACGGCGATGGCGGCCGGCGGACTCTTGGCAGGATTCATGTTGAACAAATCGCTATCTTTTATGGTAGCGATAGATAAGGGAGATCTCACCACCGAGCCGGGCGTGATGGTTGGATCGTCTTCGATCGTCTTCACGCCTTTCCAAGGCTTGCCCGGCTCGAATTCAGGCACCAAATCCGTCAGAGAAGGTTGGGGTGGGGGAGCCGTCGACCATTGTGGAGTGTTGTCTTTGGGATCGTTAGATACGTCGTTAGGGACGACGCCTGAATCGGGCCAGCCGGTGTCGCCGCCGCTTCTGCCGGTCGACCACGGACTGTGAAATGCAAAAGCGAACATCAATTTTACTAGTAGAATTTTATCGTTCACTCAAAGAAGAACGAACCTTGTATTACTGTGTTTAAATATGCGCTATTGTCGTGCGTTTTATTTACCGGAATTTGCTAGGGCGATATTTTCAAACTTGAGCGGATCTTATCGTGTGGTTTTGTTCGTATTGAAGAGTTACCAACTCAAATTCAATTCTAATTCAACCCCGTAGCAGCATTGACAAACAACCAGGCCACAACTACCTTTTCCTTGAATAAATTACTAGTAGCTATGCAAAAGACGATCAAGATCAGACGATCAGATATATCATCAACATTGAACTCAAAAATCTTCCACTCGGGGTGACCAAATCTAGAACTACCGAATTTATACTATTATTAAAAATTCTGCTCCGTACCAACTTCAATATCACATTTTGGAAAACGATATAGTAAGAAACAACTATTTCTCGATGGTAAAAATTTCGCTGAGCTGGATACTTCTCTTCTTAATATGATGAAAAAAAAAATTATTATTACCCGTCGGAGGGATTGAGTCCAAGAGGATTCATGTTGGGCGAGGTGACCGGCTTCGAGGCGGAACCAGGAGCTCTACTGAAATCACCAACGTCTTCCTTGTCTTTGTTTATCCATTGTGTCAGCCGCGATTGTTGTTGATTCTGTTGAGGCAGAAAAAAATAAGTTGGGTGAATGAATTGACATGAATTTGTCTAAGGGTTAGGAGCGCATTGTCTGTAGGCAAAAGTAGGGATATGCCGTCTGAAGAACAGTGAGCAGATGGTGTGTGCATAATTTTAAAACAAGTACTAATACTTATGTGATGCCCGATGCGAATAATAAAAAACGACACTCTATCCAGGGTTCTATAACGATAGAAAACCAAAATCAGAACGTCCGCTGATCTCCATGGAAACGTAATACGATGGAAAGATCACGAATTTTTATTATGAAATCAACACCCTACAATTGAGAAAATATTAAAGGTCGTAAATGAAAAGTCTTATCAAGAAAATTGCGTTATGCAATACTTTTTTAAAATTTACTTTAACTATGGCGATACACCATCAGAATCAATTAATTTTGTTTTTTTTTGTGTGCCCATGAAGTGTAAATACGATTCCTTTGCACTTATCGAAAGCATGTGTATTTTGTATGCCACTCTAAATAAAATGAAGGAGAATTCAGAAATAATTTTGTTATATTTTTCAACGGAAAAACACCCACCAAATTATATGTAGGTTATTTGACACCATGTTAGGCAATCCAGCGATCTGTCAAAGCGAAAAACCAATGTGGCGGCTTGGGGCACACATTTGGTGTTTACATATGTGACTTGAGTTGAAAACTGTTACATTCAGTTATCTCTAGTGCGTTTTTTATGTATTTTTTTAATTGTGGCTAATTATTAACTCTTTTACTGAAGAAAAGGCCTATCACATGCATTGTGGTTGGCTGTAGATCTCGTACTAACCGAAATAAAGTCGGCATGTAATCGGTTTCTATGGTTACTAATCACAGGTTCTTATAGAGCAGTTATAGAGTAAGAACGATTTAACTAGGAAGCGAAGGGCCCTATGGTTAGCTGCGATCAAGAGATATGATCTCACTGATTCCAAACTGATGTATCAGAGAGTCTGCAGTAGACATTTTTTTTGACCAGAATATTACAAGAACAGCATCAATTGAATGATCTAAATCGACATCAGTATCCAATGTGAGAGGATCTAGATTATTAATTAATCCCAACTTCATTTAATATCGAAAACGAATGCTGTGACAAGAATCAGAGATAAGTTACAATAAGTTATAGCTTATCTCTGCAAGAATGAACTGAATGAATAGTTCCCAGCATACTTTTCACCAACGTCTCTGCTATTCAACATCAATGTCTTCAAATATTCACTCTCCATCTGAATACCGTTTCGAAACACCAAAAAACTCCGAAAATAAATAAAATTCACTGTTTACTAGCCAAGGTATCGCATTGTGTGCCCCAAGCCGCCACATTGAATGTCACGTGGTTTGGATTGCCTAGTTGGAGCAGCTGGGGAGAAATCAGTATAATTTTCGAAAAAAAAAAAACTCACCAATTGCGGGTCCTTGTTGATGCCAAGATCCGAAAAATTTGTCTGCAACGAATTGATGGAATCGGGCATCGAGTTTTGTTTGAAGGAATCGTACGCGCTCATGCTGTTCTGGTGTTGCTGCTGTTTCACGTAAGTCGCCTGCTGGGCGGCAATTTGATTCTGAAAGAACACACGTTTCAAACAAAAAAAAACTAGCAATCCAAAAATATTTGGAATGATAATTCATATTACGAATCAACAAGAACTCTAGTGAAGTGATTACTATTTTTACACTGAATGAAGGAATTACTATTAGAAATTATTTCAGATATATTCTCATTCTTCATCGTATGTCTGCACAATTGTAAACATTGAAAAAATTATATTGCAATATTACTCTGATGCTCGTTCGAAACAGAATATTTCATTCTTTTCATTGAGAAGATAAGGCAAGATGGCGCGAGAGCAGACGTGAGTGAATCTGCTCTGACCCAAAATTGTCATTACTGTGGTAAAAGAGCGGTTAATAAAGCGAAATGCAACGTGTGAAGCAATATACCATAACAGTTGCTCATCAAGAAAAAACTGCTGTGAAAAACGTGAAACGTCTCAATGCAAACCAACTGCTTATTATAGATCCAGTGAAAAATTATTTGAGGTAACTATAATTAATGTGAATATCAATAGTCTCTAACTTATACAGGGTGTCTCTTTAATATGGTATAAAAATTAAACTGAGAGTAGAGAGGACCAAAATATGACGATTGAGCGCGACATAGCTTATATAAATGTTGATGGTTAAAATATATAGTGCATTCAAAGTTAAAATTTTAATTGCGAATTTCTTAATAGCTTCGACAGTTTTTATGATATCGGTTTCTCTGACACTAGAAAACTATTTACTTGTCTGACAGACCTACTTGTTTTTTTTTTCATAAAATTATTTGAATTTATTTGTGGGTCTATCGTAAAAATGGTAAGGTTATTTTGACTTTTAAAAACGTAAATCTAAACCCAAAATGAATAAATCATCAAAGCCCTCTATTGGTGGAATGAAACATATAAGGAATGACACATCAGAATAGGGGAGACCACTAATTTTTCAAAACAGCATAATCGTGTTCTGTATGTCTTGTATGTGTTGGTCTATCATGAATAAAATGAGAAAATAAACGGAGTTGATTTCAAACATTAAATTTCATGCAACATTTTCAAAGGTCATAGATAATTGTTCCACGGTGAATCTTGCTGCGTTGAAGCACCCAAATACCACAACTTATTCTCGGAATAAAAATTTTAAAGAATGCAACAGAAATAATATTTTTTCCACGAATTTTCATGACATGATATGATTATAACTTATCGATACGTTTTTGTGAAAATATATCAGAGGAATGAAGAGTCATCCACAAGTAAACTTGACAACATTACAGTGGTGTGAGCAAAAGATATATAATGGAAACAGACAGATACACTTAGGGTGTATCACGTCATACGCTCATAGCACCACCCACTCATTTCTGGCGTTTTTGAATTTCGAATGAAAATACTGATTTCAAAACACTGTAGAATCTAGTTGCTTTGATTTTCATCCTTGATATTGGATATACACTGAACCAATATCATTATCGATTAAGAGAGGTTTCAAAGGATTTCCTCACTTAGTGGTCTTCCCCATTGTGCACAGATTCTGTTAATTCAGTTCTCCTGTTATATTTATAATACCACCATTTTTACCTGCAGATTAGCGATAGTTTGTTTAGTCTTTGTGATCATGACGGAGCACTGCATAAAAGCGCTGCTCGGTTTGCCGTTGATTGGATGAGACGGCGCAAGCGATTGTTGCGCATTCAACTGCTGTAGATTTTTGATTTGCTGCAGCAGTGTATTCAACAAGACGAGCGTCGTCGGGGCGAGAGGTTGGTTCAATATCTGTAACGAAATATTTTATAAATATTCCATGCATGAAGTTAAAAGCCACTCGTCACTAGTCGATTACTGGTTAGTTTAGCCGTCTTCACTTTCTCGTTTATACATTTTTTTTTTCATTTGTTGTTTGAAGATTCTTAGACTTAAGGTTATATTTTTATAAAATTTTCGTTAAGCAATTACTTGCCATATAAAAACATATTTTTTCCTGTTTTCCATATATCTATATAGATACAGTGGTGAATTCTAACTGGGACAAACGTAGTATTATCGAAGTTTATGTTCATATTGACAATGACAATTAAAGACAATTTTGGTACATTCGTAGATCAGAGTTTTATTTCGTTGTAGTAAGTGAAAATTTATTTGAGTAATCGTATTTTAAAAATGTATTTCTGATGAAATGAAAGAAAAAGACTGAGCTTAAAACTCATGAATCAAGATATCTTTATTAACGACAGGAGAATTGATATTGATTTTGATCAATGATATTGGAGATCCAGGATCTGAGAAAAAGTTTGGAAAACTGATCAACAATAAGAAACTCATTATGTGTGTATAATTTAGTTTGATCACAAAATTTGCGCAATTTTTGGGGGCTAATTTCAGAATAATTTTAAATTTTTAGAGTAGACTTTTTTCGGAATCCCAATTTATGAAAAGAAAATATTTTCTGATACGCAATATTGAAGAGCGATAGTATGATTTATTCAGAATTTTCGCTCGTTTCGTGCCGAAATAATCTTTTTTTTTTTTTGTTTATGTGCTGTAAAATTCGAAATTTATCAATCGAGTTTAAATTTTGCATTCTTTCATTATCCATGTGTTTCTATGGACCCTCAAAATTTTGAACGAATCGCAGACATCAAGTGTGAACCTCGGCCGATATAATATCAATATTCTCAACAATCTCAACTATGTCAAGCACATCTCGAGAAGAATTCAAGTGGAATATTAATAGAATGCTTCCATTTTTTGCTATCTAAGTTAAATAACACGCAAAAACAATGAACAAGTTCTGAACTGAGAGTAGAATAACTGTCAACATAAACCGAAGGTTGCCGTTTAGTTGATGGCTAAAATACTTTAACCAAGCATTCGACCTTCAGTGGAATAGGAAAATACATGGTCGGGAGCTCGATCAGTGGAACGCATCCTATAAGAACCAAATCACAAACAACAAAAAACAAACAACCGCTTAGTACCTGGTGATTGAGGTAACCCGCTTGCACGGCCATTTGGATCTGTTGCACGAGCATTCTCAGCTGTTGTGTAGACGGTTGTGACTGCGGCTGCATACTCCTACTACCGCCCCCGCCACCAAAGTTCGGCTGTCCGCCACCGCCTTGCGTGAACATTTTCTGCACAACAGCCGGCGAGATAGTGTTGATGAGCGAGCTATTACCGCCGCCGCCGTTGTTGTTCGCCGAATTAGCCATGTTGTTCAGCAGATTAGGTGCACCGCCAGGCTGGAAGCCGCCACCAGGACCACCAGTTGGCGGGTAGCGTTGTAGATTGAACGGTGGATGGTCGTAGTGGTCGTCGTGACGGCCACCTCCGCCACCACCGCTGCCCCAACCGCTTGAGTCGCGAGGGTTGCGCATCATGTTAAGGAGGTCGACAGAATCATCGCCGTTCATATCGCGCATGCGCAACATGTTCTCGACTTCATCCTTCTGCAAAGTCGAATATAAAATTCATAATTAAAACGAATCGAGCAATCGGGTGGTTTTAATATCACCTCTGATAAATTATTTCAAATTATTTTGTTTAGCTCTCGTGACTTTCACTTAATATTCTGCATACTTTGCAATGACGTCATGTCTCATAATGTCTCAGAAATATTTCAACTAAGAAATAGTATAGATGAGGTTATACAAATATATAAAATTCTATAACGATTTTCGAAGAAAAATATTCAATATTATCGATATACAGGTTTCACTAGATCATTTGGATATTATTCCCACTACATACTCCACAGTATTGCAAGTTTCAGAGACTTCAGCAATGTTTTGCAATTTTATTGAGAAATGTCTGCTGAAATCAGACACATTATATGAATAATGGGTTTTTTCAATAAATGATTTTTTAACCGTCCGGTCAATGACAGTTTTTTTTGTTTCTTAACTGATTTTCACTTCATGATGCATTGATGATAACATAATTATTATTTTTGGCACATAACTGCGCACGGTTACTTTATCGAACATGGTATATAAGTCGCGTTACCTATGCAACAATCGCAGAGAGCAAGTAATTCTATTGGAAAGAGACTTATTATTCACTATTTTTTAAATTCGAAATATAAAATCATTTATTCTAGAATAAAATAAATAAATCTCTTCCTTGAAAACTCGATGAACTAGCCATCGTATTTATATTCAATACGATTATTCATCAATAATATTATTTTTTAATATAACCATAATTTATTTATCATTGTATCAATATCATCATTGAAATTATGAAACATCGAAATCGAATAAATAATTAAAAAAAAAATCTTCTTGGAGCATATGTATTATTATTTTTTAATTTGTATCTTCACAATAAAAATTGTTCATATGAGAGAAATTATAAATGATATATCAGTCATTGAACGAATGGAGTAATTTTGGTCATTGACTGGAAGGTTTAACCAGATCAAGGTTGTTAAAAACCGTTGAATCATTTAGGAGTTACAATTGAACATCGAATCGACCACTACTTCATTTCAAGGTAGATTTTGAGATGTTTTCCTGTCGTGCATCTTTGAAAAATGTCAACAATTTCTCAGGTTTTTCTCCAAGCCACTTTGATCATACATACATTTCTTCACCGCAAAATTTTTATTGACGAATAATTTCAAAAAATGGTACCTCGCCCTTATTGAATCACCCGGAGAAGAAAAGGATTATAGACGCACAGTGTATGTACAAAATAGTATGGGCTTTTTCAATTGTCAAGTTGTTTAAACGATGAAATGTTCATGTTCAGTAGTTAGGTTAGGAAATGAATTTAAGATCAAATTTTAGTTTTCCGAAAAGAATTCATTTTCGTGAATATAGTAAATGACGAATGCTCACCTTGTATCCTAGGTCGACGAGCATCCTATACTGCTTTGAATTCCACATAACGTCCTTGGGTGGTTGCGCCTTGCCGGGCGGCTTGTGTCCCATACCGCCACCGCCTCCACCACCCCACTCATTCTCGTCCCACAAAGGAACATTTCCTCCACCACCGCCGCCCATCTTCTGCTTGGCCCACGAGACCGGATCGTCCCATCCGCCCACCGGACCGCCACCGCTGCCCCCGTCATCCCACGAACCGTTGCGGCCGTGCTGTTGCTGCCCTTGCCCGCTGCCCCACACGCCACCCACTTCGGCCTTCATCCGCGCCTGCGGCGTCATGCCCTGTGGATTAGCGGCGCCGCGAGGGCCTATCGATGACAAATCCTTCCATTGGGAACCGCTGTGTGAACCTTCAATTGTTACACAATCACGATTATAATTCGTTCGTTAAATATGCCAACACAACATAAATAGGGTGATTTTTTTATCGTCTCTTAGAAGCTTAATTCATGAAAATTTTTCAAGAGCGATGAAGTTGGGAGTCTATTCAACTAGTTGATCATTTTTGAAAATAAAATTGACAATATATTCGTTATTTCACGACGATGGGCAACTGAACAATTTTTTTTATTGTGGGTTCAATTATTATGCATGATTGATTACCGATTAAATTTTTTGGGGATTTTTGGGACAATATTTAGACCTCAAAGTTGGTGCTACTTTCAAACGCTCCAATACGTTTCCGCAAATAGTAACTGACGTCACGACATTTGATATAGCAGACGTGATAGCACCGAACTCTACAATCAAAGCACAATAATCTAACGAATGAGCCAAAGTCATTTTCGGTTGAAAGGATATCAAGGGCTGAAATACGATCTTGTGTCTTCGAATTCCACAAATACGTTTTAACAATTTCAAGCCTCGAAAAACTCCTTTCAGCAGCATTTCGATAAAAGAATAAACTTCAGTTGATGCGAGTCAAAAACCGATTTCAAAGAGTTTGGAAGCGCAATATTCAAGTACTACATAATGAATAATTCAATTATGATTCAAATGAATTAGAAACTAGCTTTATTTCAATTTACCGTTATGTTAAAACCTGAATAAATGATTGAGGATCAAATCAAGATGTTTTGAATAAGAAAAATATGTCCTAGTCGCCACCACTTAAGGTCGCCGCTGAAACAGCTCTGTGCTTACTTCACTTATCAATTACCATATGATCCTAACAAGAGTATTTCATGGAAATCGTAACTGACCTATCAGCTGATGTAACTATGCTACTATACCACAGAAATATGGCAGGTGATCACCTTGTTTGAAATATGTAGTAGAATTCGTGAAATACGCGACAAAAATGCGTTTAGATGAGTGAAAAAATTCTTTGAGGCCTATAACTACATGTTGCAGTGGTTAATTGTTGAAAATTCATTCAGTTCAGTTACCCATTGTCGATTAATCGAGTCAAACAATTTGTGGCGTATTACATTAATATCAGTTAATATCATTAATGTCAGTTATTAATAGCTCCAACTTTGATGGAGATTCTGAAACCTGAAGATATATAAAAACATTTCTAATCAGAAGTTCATCAGATAAAATTGTAGAATCTAAAATGAAAAATATTTCCAGTCAAGACATCCATGAAATAAGGAAGAGGACTCTTCTGTGTAGGTTAGGTATAGTATCAGGCCTACTAATTCTCTGTTTTTATTCAAATCTTACAAAATATATCAGTAACTTGAAATCAGTCTTAGGCATAGGAAGCATCGAATGATTCATTAGGAAATGGGCATACTTATAGTGTAGGTAGAGGTCGCCTAGCTGGTTCTGAAAAACCCCCATATGATGGGTCTAGCGCCCTGTATAACCGAGATACAGAGTGTTATATGTACTTCTTCTATTTCTTCAATGGCTCATAAATCACGATCCACATTATATATATCATTGATTTTCACAACATAAACTAATTATCCTGTATGCTGCCGAATTCAGAATGAATGAAACTAATAATCCAGGTACGGACTCGAAAAAATTAAAGGAACTTCATCAGTTCAACAAAACACCTTGTATGACGAAATATCGAAAAATCGTTTGCAGGTATGAAAAGAGCAGGAAAAAATATTCCTAAACAAATGAGTTTGGTACTTCCGCATGCCATTCTTGTAGCTGTTGATTTAAGTCAAAGTTAATTTTTTCGATGAAAAGGTGGTACGAAATTCAAAAAAAAATACCTTTTTCGTCTCTGAACGCTATTCTTTCACTTTCAATCAATCAAATTACTAACCATTTCATGATATCCTGACTTTTGGATCACAACCTTGATGTAACATAAGTCGACAGGTCCTTATTTAGGACAAAGTGCTATTTCAATAACCAGTTACAAACACCCCGTATGTGTGATGAAGATTGCATTTATTCATCATGCTACAATATTCAAATGATAAACGGATCACTATTGGGATCACTTTTTGCTGAAAAAAATATGCAGAATTTATATAAAATCATTTCAAGTGTAACTGGTAACGAAAAAATGTTAAAAAATATTTAGGAAAGATCCCCAATATCAATTGTTTTCAATATCCTCACCTGCCAGCAAGTCGAAAATACTCAATTTGGATTTAGTTGCCGAGCCAAACCTTCATTCGACCGAGAATCAATGCTAGATTGCTTTGGGATTTCGATTCGGTTGAGAATGAGTGATAAGACGAATCCTTCTGACCAGTCAAAAACCAATTGAAATGGTATTTCTTTCAATTCTGAGAATTTCTAGAGAAATCAATTCTTGATTTAGTCCACCGAGATAATCAATTTCCATATTTCAAAATTTTCAAGATTGATCTACAATTCAATTGACTAAAGATCCAACTTGGATGGCAACACAATTTGATTGCTTTCCATCAACAACAACCCTTATTTCTGTCGACTGAAAATATTTGATTTAACGTTCAATTCAACTAATAAGTTATTGCAAGTTTAACCGTTCATTTCGGTTTTCGAATTAAAGTTCGGAGGTCGCACCACATGAATTCGTCTATAAAATATAGGTCAATTCGGATATCCTCCAAATAAATACTTCATAAAAAAAGCACACCAAACAAATATATCAATTATCATCATTGATATTAACCTTGTTGGGGATTGCCCCAAAGTGAAGTGCCATCATCATAGTTGGGCATGTTGCGACGCTGCGAGGGCGGCGACGGCTCTTCCCAGCCGACGCCGTTGCCGCCTCCCCCACCGCCGCTCGGCGCCACCGACATCTTATTGTGGTGATGCAGCTGCTGCTGGGCGTTGGCGTGCTGAGGCGCGCCTTGGCCCCAAAACGCTTCCGCACCGGCGCCGTTCAATCTTCCTGTGATTCCTTTTCATGGCGAATGAAGAAAAACAAGACGATGAAGAACAAGTAGAAGAACATTTCCATTCATCGTGAAATGTTCAGAACGATTGTCAGAGATAGATATCACACGAAATGTTTTGTTGTGAAGCACTCTTGAACGCGTTATTGTAGCAGGTATTAGCGAAACAAATTGAATTTACTAGGAAATCTATATAAAATATTGGAACAGTTTAAAATCAATTGATCAAGAAATAAACAATTGAACAATTTTGTATTCCAAAAACATTTGTTTATGCGAATGTTTTGGTCACACCTATAACCATCGTAAAACAGACTCCCCATAAGCTTTCTGCAACATTCGGAGCGATTCCGTACACGATATTTCGTGCTCAACACAAAATTTGACACAAACTCGTTATTCAATATTCTTTGCATTGTGAACTTCGACGAGCACTAATGAGGTGGACTGGTATTAACAGCTGCTAAAAACAAACTGTTTGATAAATCTCGCTTATTATATAACGCACACGTTTTAAATGAGAAATTCCGAAAACTTTTTTGTCACAATGTATATCGATATGTTCGATATTTTTTACTTTTTGGAAATTTCAAATTCCAATCACTTTCATTTTCTATCGATTTGTATGAGCATACCATATTGCTAAAATGGATATTTACACAAGTTATCCGATATCCAATTAGTTCAAAGCTGATCGAGTGAAAATTGACTATATCATGCAAGTGAAATATATTTTTTGTAAAAACAATTGAACAATTGAAAAATATGCAATTGAGAATCAACATTGCGTCTTATGGGGCTCCACATTTTTTGCCACAAGGCGGAACTTAAATCACTTTTCCAACATTCACACTATATGTAGTGCAATATCTATCTCTTATTAATCTGTGGATTAACCTTTCAGTTAGCGTAGGAGAGTTTTGCCAAACACAAGACAATATGTTCATGCATACCCAAAAATCAAAACAAGCACAAAACAAGTCAACGGTTACAATCAACAATAAAAACAAAATAAATTTGCCGAAATAGCCAAGCAGAAAGCAGAAGAATATCGCAGAAGAAAATTATGGAAGAAAATTCAAGTAATTGCAAATCAATTTGCTCATCGATTAGTTGCCAAAATAATCTCCAAGCTAAACAGGACCGAATAATCTTGTTCTTCACCTAGCAACAAAAATTGCGCTTTTAAATTGATTACAGCAATCTCAAAAATGAAAATTACACGATCAACATGGTAATGTAAGAAAAATATCGAGCAACTATCGATAGATGAAAATTACGATGTCGAAGAGGTTAAACGAAACTCCGTGAGATCATCCATGGAATTATTTTCATCAAAATTAAAATTTCGCCTGGTGATAAATGATCACCCTCCAATTCGTCGAATTACGAATAATTACATTATTCGGAATTCTTATTTTAATCAATCGATTAAAGAATCTAGCCAATAATTTCGAGATATCGAGATCGAACGATAAATATCAATTCCAATATTCTGATATTGAATTGTTAATTTGACTGGCGATTACTTTCGAAACGACCAAATTGATTAAATAGAAGATCGGGTAAATGATAAAACGATGATCAAGTGAATTTTTCAATCGGAGAAGTTTGAGTGAAGTGGAGAGTAGTGAAAGTTATCAGTTTAAGATTGATGGTCACAAGATCAATCTTGTAGTTGTAGATTGAATATCAACTAAAATATCAATGCCGAATTCGCAAATTCAGTTATCAAGATTATGGTTATTTTCGAATTTTGAACTTTCATCAATCAAAGTTCAGTTGCAAAAATTGCAAAATCTAATCTTCATTTCATTCGACCGACGATCAGTTACAACGATGCTTTCAAATTTCGAAAAAACAATAAATTCTGTTAATAATTGATTATCGTGAGATCAACCCTTTATAAGATAGATCTTCTAAGAACCAGTTGCAATATTAATCCTAGATTCAGTCGAGAGAGAATCAGTTACAAAATTGATGTCATATAGTCTCAGATTCGGCTGCACTAATTATGTAGCCAGATCAAGACTATTTCGAAATTTCAAAAGATTTAATCCTCAATTTGACTGTTGATCATTTGCCATTATCAAATTGAAACTTTGAAACAACTGATTCGATCGAAGAATAATTGAGAAATTTCGTCGATTGAGGAGTAATAATAGCTATAGCTATAGAACGAAGTGATATTTTTTCTACGATCACATAATTTTTAGACAGATAATTAAAAAACACATGAAAAATACACTAATATAATAAAGTAATATTTTTGGCAATCTGCCATATCCGAAGGTGTGCTATTTATAATCATACAACTTTTTGCTGATTTTCATAAAAATGAAATAATGATATTTCACTGATTTCAGTCTACTATGTATATGCACAAAATAGTAGGTAGCTTCTCCAACATGCACAATTGCTATCACTATTGCATCTAGGTGTATAATGTATTGCCTACCATCTGACTTACATTTCAACTAGGTATATTATAAAATGAGGTTTAATTTCGTTCGAAATATCTACAAATATTAATATTTCAACTAAAATATTCGAGACTGTCCTACATTTTGTTTCAACATTTGTGTTGCCTTTCTTTAATTTATTATAAATGAAAACATATGAGCGGAAAAGTACTATGCGGAAATGTCAAATCGTGACATATCACGAAAAACATCAACTTACGGGTTAGATTTGAGTATTTAAAAACCCACTTAAGGTAGTGATCGTAGAAAAAAATATCTACTCTTCATTTCGTCTCATAAAGTTTTATCAATCATAAATTTGAAATTTTTGAGATGATATTTGTTGGGGATTAGTTGCGAAATAAGGCTTAATAGATTAGAACTCAAATTTGGAAGATTAAACGGTCAATTCAAGTGATAACTAATTGAAAGTCCAACCCTTAATTTACGCTTTCGAATTCAACTTTGGAGCTCACACACAAGATAAAGCGAGCAAGTAAGCAGAGCAGTGGGTAGAGCAGGAAATTGAAAAAAACACCACCAACCTCTTGGATCACCTCTCATATCGCCGCCACCGCCAGTCATCTGTCGCATTTGTTCTCTGGCGTCGAGCAGCCGCAACGTCTCGGAGTTGGCGGCGCGCAAATCGGGTCCACCACCATTGCCAGCTCCGCGCGGATGCTCCATGCCACCGCCCGGTTGGCGCGGGTCGCCGCCGCCCGATCGCGGGTCGCACCACCCGCCCGCGTTAGGGTTGGCGCCCGCGCCCCATTCCGTCTCCTTCTTGGGGCCTGTGCGACCAACGCGCGGAAATACAAGACAGGTTAGTTCATTTGTTATTTTTTCTTCATTGCCTTTCTTCGTTTTTCGAAAATTTTACAAATTACCAAACTTTAATGGTTAAATTAGATCCATCTATTCCCCAATTTTGTTGACTATAAGCTTTTTTTATGTATAAAACTCCTCACGAAAGGAGACATCCTGTAATGTTCAGAGAGTTTTAACTTTCCAACAAACGACGGTTTTTCAATTGATCATGTAAAGCTACAATTCGTATTCGAATGTTTTGATGTTGATTGCTTTTCTGGCATTATATTTCAATAATTCATTCGGCACTTTCAACCTGAAGTAAAACCAAAAATTACGTACCACAAATACATTTCAGACACATGCTGAATATGCCGTAAAACATAAACAACATTTGTTGAATTTGTTAGACTTTTTTTTTGTACAGAATTATCTCAAATTATATTGGCGAATGAATTTAAGATTGCAGTGCCAAAATGGGCACAGAACCATAAATGTTGACATTGGATAGTTTCATTGCATTAGGTTAAATGTATTTTTTCGTCAATAAAGTGTGAGTTTATAATGAAAATAAATACACTTTTGCAGTGAGCTAGGGCGTCAATGTGTATGTATTTTCATTTTTCTGAAAGTGGTAACCATAATCATTTGTTTTATTCATTACATTATATTGAGAATAATACGAGGTTAGAATACTGTTGGTACCGGTTTAACCGGATGTAACAACGTTTTGAATATTTTAGGAAAATAAAAGACATTGAGTAGTAGCATCTACCAAAATTTCAAGTTGATATCTCTATCAGTTCTCCATAAACCTCTAATGAACCAGTTAGGTGAATCACCCTGTACACTGAGACATTGAGTAGTAGCATCTACCAAAATTTCAAGTTGATATCTCTATCAGTTCTCCATAAACCTCTAATGAACCAGTTAGGTGAATCACCCTGTACACTGAGACATTGAGTAGTAGCATCTACCAAAATTTCAAGTTGATATCTCTATCAGTTCTCCATAAACCTCTAATGAACCAGTTAGGTGAATCACCCTGTATATAGAGTATTATCTCTGATATCAAAATCTGACTCATATTCGTCCTGTTCCTTTAAAAAAAAAAACTCTATCAGGAATCAAATGACAAGAAATGCTGAAAACAATAACAGAGATATCAAAAAAAAAGGAATGGAATAACTTACTAACTCAACTATTATATGTTCACTTAATTTGAAAAATTTCCTTCAAAAATATAGGGTACAACATTTTTAATTTCAAAACAAATCGAGGTAAGGCACAAAAAATTGAAACAATAATATGCTGATATTTTGAAACTGAAAATTAAAATGATACAGATATATGTCAAAAACTGAAGATATACTTATAATTGTATTGGTTCCGATGCAATGTTTACATTGTATTTCATTTGGCTGGTTGTAAGAAAAAAAAATTTTCCCTAGAATATTTTTGCAGCTTTTTGCATCTGACTAACCACCAAACACCAAATACTCCCAACGAAAACAAGAGACACTCACCTCCACCGCCCCACATGGCGCCGTTGTTCGCGTTGCCTCCTTGGCCACCACCCCATTGTGGCGGCTGATTGCCGGCTGCGGATGGCACACCTGTCCACACGTTCGCGCTGTCGGTGGCGTCATCGTCTTCGCCCCACGTGCCACCGATGTTGGTCGACGGTGTATGACCCCACGGCGTCTTCTGTTGCGGCTGTGGGGGCGGTTGGCCGCCGTTTCTAAGAATCCTTTTTATTTAATGTTTAATAAAGCCAGTTCAAACAAATACCAAGTTATAAGCCTATCGAATCGTCATTATTATTATTACAAACGAATCGACCGTAATGGTAATTGGTAATGCTTCAAAAATAATATTGAGAAAAACTCCTATCAATTTTAGCGCTCAAAATTAGTATAAATAATAATTAAATAATAATAAGTTGATGCAATTTTATTTGCACATTCTTAATATAAGCACCAATTTTATGAAATATCTAGAACAAGGTTCATTGACGTAATATATCGAGAGAAATTTTCTTCTTAAAAAAAAATAGAAATTGGATATATCATAGCACTCATTGGCGTGTAGTGCAAGACCAAATATAGAATGTGCTCTGTAGATGAATTAGAAACCGTTCAACATTTTCATTTCATTGTTTTATTTTAGTATACCTATATCCGATATTTTTAATTTGTAATGTTTTATACACAATAAAGTGAATTATGGTGGTTGTGACCTGTACAAACAGATTTTTAAAGCCCAGACCATAATTATGATGATTTCGATATCATGGTTGAAGAAAAATGTGGTTAAAAAAAATAGAAAATCGTTGAATTTGCATAGAGTCAATACATAATTTCACATTGTAGTGAAGTGTTTAATATTTCAACACGATTTGTTCGATAATTGTGCAGAATTTGATAATCGTAGGCAATGAAATGTGTGTTTGTTTTAAGATGATGCATTGCTGAGTAGAGATCGTTTAATGTCTACACACAGCTAAAAATAATTTCAGCCATATATTTTTTTTAACTTTTTCCAACTCCAATAAACAGACGAAAAGATGAATCAACGGACAATCATCCATCATTTATATTTACCTAAGGTTGGCTTCCCACAATTCAGTGCCATTATTCACAGAGGGTTTCCACGGAGGAGGAGCGCCAGTGCCGTCCATCTTATGAGGTGGCTCGGGGCTGGTCGGCACCTCCCAAGTCGAGTCTTGGTTCACGTATTGCTGTCGACGAAATGTTCATATCAAGAAAAATCCACATAAACCGTGCGTAGCATATTCAAAAATTCAAAGACATGTTGTAGTTGAAGTTCTGAGACTGCAGAATTAATGATCTCATCAAATATTCACTACGAATCAAATTTCCATGTATATTTTTGAGAATACATTTCATCAGGTTGGCTGTCAAAATGATGCAGTTGGTGTTTTTTTATTTAATTTCGATTTAATCATCGTTAATTGATGAAAGAGCATGTGACATCAACAGTCACATGAGGATAACAATTGAAAGCAGTATGACGAAGTTTTGGAGTCCGTAATGAACAACGTTTTATGAATTCAAAGCATCCTCCAGTGAGGATGTCATATGAAAATTACGATATCATTCAATCGCTCTTCAGAAAGAAAATAGCTGAATAAAGCCATTTTCAAGGATTTGAAAGGAATTCCGATTAGTTCAACAAGCTACACTACATTCATACATTTATTCATGTTTCCCTAAATTTCAGATGAAAAATTCAAAAATACAAAGTGGAATGTAGTAAAATATTATATTCGCTATTGAAGACCTAATCGCACATAAAGAGCAAACACCCATGTGATAGTTCAAAAGTGATAAAAATACATTACCAAAGAATAGCCAACTATAATATTCTTTCTCAAAAATACAACTCTAGGTCATAACTCATTCAGTTACCGAGTTAGCCTATACAAAAATCGGAATTTGTAACCCCTGTATGTATTTTATATTTCGAATTTTTTTTTCAAACGCGATCTTATGTTTTATTACTGATGTCTAAAAACTGATTGTTGAATATTGCAATGAATATCATGTGAATGTTATTAATATTTTCACAAATTGTAACTAGAAGAATGTATTTCAAAGAAGAACTGCTCATTCAGAGGAATCAGCAACTTTGATGGCATGTTTTCATTGAATAGTTTCCGACAGTTTCTCAATATGTATATTTCTTATACATCTCCACAAATATTCACATTAAAAATCAACAAAATGAAAACAAGAGAAAAATTCGCCATTGCCTCTCTCTTACTCACCCCTCCCCATCCATCTTGACTAAAAATAGATTCACGCATGCTGTTGAGCTGCTCGAGCTGCTGCTTGGTATTGTTGTTGGTGGTGGTGGTGGAGGTCGGGCCGTTGTTCTGCACGTTGGCAGTTGGAGCGTTGGGGGGCGGCTGAACGCCTGCTGTCGAAACAGAGCCGTTCGTTGCTCCCGGCTTACCGCCACCACCTCCGCCACCCGGTTGGCTCCAGCCGGCGTTGTTATTTGCCTGTTGTCCGGCAGGGGGCGGTTGCTGTTGTTGTGGGCCGTTCGTTTTGTTACCTTAAGAACATAACAATTTATTGGACTGTTTAGAAATTCATTATTCTTCAATATTTTGATCAATTTATAAAAAACCGTTCTCTCAAATCTCAAATGTATATGATAATTTTGCACTTATCATGTGGATTTTGAATTTTCGTCGGATTACTCTTCGAAATAATTCCCTAGAAGTTTCACTCTCTTTTCCTTAGATGTTTTTGGTATAGATTTTACAACGTTCTGGCAAATATACGGTGACATTCATAAAGTACGCAACAAATAGTTTTTTTTGTAATTGTTAATTTTCGAAAAAATAAAAATCGTCATCAACTCAGGCTCATCTTGAAACCAACTCAACCCCTTATCGGATGTTCCGAGTGATTTTCAAATATCGTCAAATATCCAAAGCTTGAAAATTATATTTTTCAAAAAATAAGCAACATTTTGTATGAAATTCTTGAATTCGTGAATTTTATGCAAAAACGTAAGGGTTTTGTAGCATGGCATATTGAAAAAGACGATTTTTGATGAAACTGAAAATCAGTCAGGATTCTGATAGGAGCTAAATTAGTTAAGACGAAACTGAGTTGATGACAATTTTTATTCCTTCGAAAAAATGATGAGTATAAATGTCACTGTATAGGAGGACATATTTTGAGGTTGAGTCGGGCCAAACAATAACCGAATTTATCCGCAAGCGACACTGGAACACAACTGAAAAACTTCTTGTCTCAGTTCAACCAAATTATTCGATGATTTGTACTGTCTGTGCGGTTGTATAAATAGTTTCAAAGTTTCAACCGTTTCTCAATGTTGTCGCAACCATTGTTCATTAAAAAGCGCATCTTTTATCTTTTACGTCGTATTGTGTCTGGCATGGAGACGAGTGAGAGTGGTGGGGACAATGCAAGGAAAACTTCTCGTTACTCCGACCTTGTATATGAGTACCTACTTTCACCACAGAAATAATATGTATATACAGGTAGTTCGTTTTTCGTGTGCCACTATGTAGATTTTCTTTATCTCAAGAAATATTAAGTTGATTAAATTAGGACAAAGTTGCGCATTCTTGTGCTGAATAATAATCTGAAAAGAAAGCGAGAACATTTTCGACTTTTTGTAGATATCGCGAAAAAAACTAAAATCTTGAGATAAGTGAGATCTCCACACAAAAAACAGGCAGTCTGTACATGGAGCAAATTCAATTTTGTAATCCATACCATTTGTGTTGTTGCTGTTGTTGGCCTGCTGAGACGGCGGCGATCCCCAGCCGGACGTGCCGGTACTCAGGGAACTCTCGCCGCCACCCCTGAGCCTCAGGGGCTGACGCGACATTGCCGTCGCCGCCACCATTTCTTTTTCTTCGTCGTCGTCGTTGTGGTTATCGCTTCTCGTCGTCGTCGTCCTTTTTTTCCTCATCGTTATCATCATCATCATCAGTTCACGGTTATATTGTTGTTTATGTCGTATGTTCCGATGATCGTGTTCGAGGATTTGGTGGTCGTAATTGTCGTCGTCTTCGTCTTCAGACTTTTGATTGGGAATGTGTAGTCCGCCGTCGTCGGGGAGGTTAAATAAAGCACCAAACTTACTGACTAACTTAAAGCTATTATTGTGGGCGACCATGCCATGGTCTATACGTTGTATTTTTGGTACGGTAACAGATTTGAGAAGACAATTTTCGGTCACAGATTGCATCCTGCAACAAAAAATACCATCAATGAAAGTTCAATTGAACATGTTATGCTCCTGGCAATATATTGATTGTTAGTGTTGGCGACAATTTTTGGAGTATTCAATTCAATTATATGCCCACCATCAATTTAAAAAACAATATGAATAACACCACTAACACCAAAAAACTCACCTAAGATTAGAGTTGCCAAACGTCTCCGAATGACAACTTGAGCCGGATATCACAGACGGGGGAACGTCGTCAGCCGCCCCTGTCGGGGTGCAGACTTCGTTCAGGGGGAACGACTCAGGGGGCGCGGCTCTGCCCCCCCCTGTCGCCCTTGCGACTTGTACTACTGCTGCTGCTCCTGCTGCTGCTGACATAGTTCGAGGCACTTGGTAGGTAGGAATTGATAATGATGCGTTGGTTTTGATGGTGGTGGACGACTTCGGCTCCTCGGATATGCGATTGGATGAGTCGTCGTCGTCGTCTAAGGGGGCGCGCATCTTCATTGGGAGGGATGCTCCATATTGTGGATGTGGTGTGGTGGATGATGGTGATCAGTCAGGGATCTGCAAAAGAGTTTTTAGGTGAGCCATATTTCGAATTTTCAACAGAAGGTATTATTATTTTATTTGACGACTAAGAAATAGAGTTAGAGAGAGAACTCAGGTTTTAGGGTTATGTTTAAGTTTGGCGTGGTTTGGCTTCTAAGTAAGGTTGTTGGTTGGGTTGGACTATTATATTGATGTATAATATGGTATCAAATAACTTAAAAACAATTCAATCAAGTATTCTTTACCAGCCACAAAGTATAAACAAAAAGTTGGGTTATGACAACCGACAAATTTTGACACTAGATTGTAAATGTACAGACAACAAAGAACAGATATATGTTGTTTTTATTCTAGCCTACTAGGCGCTGTTGCCAATTTGTGAACTAGAAACAAAGGGATTCTAAATTTAAAACCCCATATTTGAAAAATTATTTTAGTTTCTGCGGAGAGTTTGAAACATTCACGAATGAAACTCATAATCATTAACTTTAAACTTGCATTTCCAGTAATAACCCAAATTGAGGAGAATTCCTCAATCTCTTCCAACAAAATTTCATACATTGAGAAATCACAAAAATATTCGTCATATTTCAATATTTCCATAAGGTGATGAAATAACTTTGTTTCAATTTTGAACAGAATTTACTCTGAAAATGATGGCTTACGGTAACTTCCACCTGTCGTTTCAGACGAAAAATGAAATTAATCACAAATCAACAATAACCGTCGTTCGAAAATAAAGAAGAATACCAATCAACAGAAATGATGACTATGTCTTCTGATAATGAAAACGGAAGTCTTGTATTTTCCAAAATATTATTTGGAATTGCTTATGTATAATTGAATTCCGTATTGGTCAATGGCCAAAACCAATCCAAAATTTTATAACTATCAACAATGTCCTTACACAAAGTAACATTTTCAAACTTATGTGGTCTCAATATACAATTTTTTTTCTATTCTGCATTACTGAACAAATCTGGAGTTACTCCAATTCCATACATAAAATTTTCAAAAAATTTTATGAGTTGATTAATTTTTGTACTATAGTAATTAACTTTAATTATTTAAATATGTTACAAAACAAATGAAATTACAATTTCATACATATACGTTTTCATTGTTCAATATTTCATCATAATTGTATGCAAATGAACAATATCAAGTTCAATATGATGATCTAATATTTATACATTGTCGCATATATCGTTTTGCCTAACTTTTTAATAACTCTCGACTGGTATATACAAAATTTGATTTTGAACAAATTTGAAGATTCTACGGGGGCCAGACTTGCATACATTTCATGAAATCTCGGTAATACGTTTTCTCATAAGATTGATCGATAATCTATGATAATGAAGAGATTAACTAACAGGAAAGGCTCATTTTATCCCATTATAGTAAATGTTTCGAAAAACTGTGCGATATAGTTATATAAAATCAGGAAAAAGTAAACAATACGAGAAGCCTTTTCGTCTGCTTATATTTTCTAACTCTAGCACAATCACTTATTTTGGCAAGATTTCGATTTATTATAATGGAAACTAACATAATACAGTATTTTCGATTGAAGAATTCAGAAGGAAAATATTCTTATTTCACGAAACATGATAAACAGTCCATACGGGAAACGTTTTCGTCTTCTAATATTTTCTAACTCCAGCACAATCACACACTAACGTTGTACAGTATTTTTGATTGAAAAATTCACAAAGAAAAATTTTTTTTATTTCACGAAACATGATAAACAGACCATTCGGGAAACGTTTTCGTCTTCTAATATTTTCTAACTCAGCAGACTTTTGAAAGTCATTATTTTTTTGGGGTTCTGAGTAGTTTCAAAATATGTAGTTCTGGAATTCTTCAGTTGTGCTGTCTCTAGATTATCGATCAATTCTTATGAGAAAACGTATTAGCGAGGTTTCATGAAATGTTGTTCAAAATCAAATTTTGTATACACCAGTCGAGAGTTATTAAAAAGTAAAAAAAATGAGCATTTGAATCAACTTCGTAGCTACTTTGAGTAAAAAGTTACAACGCGGCTGGCTAAACCCCGTTTTTTGAAAACCGTTTGAGTTTGATTTTTTTTTGTGTTAGAAAATAGTTATTAAATACTGCATGATTTTCATTTGGTTGTGCCAAAACAGCTGTGCCAGTTTTATGGACATATAATAATCTTAAATATTCCTTCAATCATTGGTGTGATTGTCATATTATTCATTCAAATGTCGGATGGAACTTGCATATTCATAATTTGAAAAATACTGCATTTCTGATTTTCTCATTGTCTCATTATTGCAGAAATTTACAACAACGCTATACAATCTTGTTCGAAAACATTCAGGGAAGAAGTGGCATAGGTACCTTGAGAAGTATTGATTTCCTCCACATTAACATTATTAAATTCGTGTTTACTTGGGTCAAAATACGTAAATACCCACAAAAATTTACATTGAAATCCAGATGGCATGATGAGTGCAAAATTACTGATCCTTTTATACATTACATTGGAATTTGGTAATTTATAACCGATATCGGTTCATTTCACTTGAAGCTCGTCAATCCTATCATATTTCATTAGCTTCATTCTCTAACAATTAAAAATTCATAACTTATTATTTATTCAATATCACAATTTACTGCTACTACAATAAGAGCTGTGTGAATACATGAAAGATTATTTCAATTAAAATAATTTAGAATTGAATCATGAAATGAAAAATCAGATTTTTTTTTTATTTTGACTTCCAATTTAAACTCATATGAACTTGGATCAACGCATGGGACCACAATAAATATTGGCTGGGTATTAGTTCAGCACATTTGATGTATGTTACGCTGGCACGGCCACTTCAACAAAATTCAAAAATTTTTATATCAAGATTTAGTGCTTTTTTGTTGCTAATTTGTTCCCCTTTTCAAAAATTTGTTGCTCATGCCAATAAAAAAAAAAGTGACGCAATGCTAGCTTCACGTGAAGCTGGCACAGCAACTTTTTTATTCGGCCACTATATCGAAAAACAAATATACCAAAATGTAGTACTAATTTGTTGCTAATTTGTTCCCCCTTTCAAATTCCTGAATTTTTTTCCTTTACAGAAAAAATCGATTCCATGCCAGCTTCACGTGAAGCTGGCACGACAACTTTTTCATTTCAGAACTATTTCAAGAAATGAATATACCGAAATGTAGTACTAATTTGTTGCTAATTTGTTCCCCTTTCAGAAATTTTGTTGCTCGTTTTTTTTTTCGAAAAAAACCGCAATGAATAGTCGTTCCATGCCAGCTCAATGTCTCGATAACTCCGTTATCTTTCATCAAAAATTAAAAATGATTTCACCAGAATTTGTTGCTTTGTAGCCGCTAATTTGTTCCCCTTTTAGAAATTTTGTTGCTCGTTTTTTTTTCGAAAAAATCGCAATATTTGATAACGGAGTTATCGAGACATTGAGCTGGCATGGAACGACTATTCATTGCGATTTATTCGAAAAAAAAAACGAGCAACAAAATTTCTAAAAGGAGAACAAATTAGCGACTACAAAGCAACAAATTCTGGTGAAATAATTTTTAATTTTTGATGAAAGATAACGGAGTTATCGAGACATTGAGCTGGCATGGAACGACTATTCATCGCGATTTTTTCGAAAAAAAAAACGAGCAACAAAATTTCTGAAAGGGGAACAAATTAGCGACTAGAAAGCAACAAATTCTGGTGAAATCATTTTCAATTTTTGATGAAAGATAACGGAGTTATCGAGACATTGAGCTGGCATGGAACGACTATTCCTTGCGATTTTTTCGAAAAAAAAAACGAGCAACAAAATTTCTAAAAGGGGAACAAATTAGCGACTACAAAGCAACAAATTCTGGTGAAATCATTTTCAATTTTTGATGAAAGATAACGGAGTTATCGAGACATTGAGCTGGCATGGAACGACTATTCATTGCGATTTTTTCGAAAAAAAAAACGAGCAACAAAATTTCTGATAGGGGAAAAAATTAGCGACTAGAAAGCAACAAATTCTGGTGAAATCATTTTTAATTTTTGATGAAAGATAACGGAGTTATCGAGACATTGAGCTGGCATGGAACGACTATTCATCGCGATTTTTTCGAAAAAAAAAACGAGCAACAAAATTTCTAAAAGGGGAACAAATTAGCGACTAGAAAGCAACAAATTCTGGTGAAATCATTTTTAATTTTTGATGAAAGATAACGGAGTTATCGAGACATTGAGCTGGCATGGAACGACTATTCATTGCGATTTTTTCGAAAAAAAAAAACGAGCAACAAAATTTCTGAAAGGGGAACAAATTAGCGACTAGAAAGCAACAAATTCTGGTGAAATCATTTTTAATTTTTGATGAAAGATAACGGAGTTATCGAGACATTGAGCTGGCATGGAACGACTATTCATTGCGATTTTTTCGAGAAAAAAAAACGAGCAACAAAATTTCTATAAGGGGAACAAATTAGCGGCTACAAAGCAACAAATTCTGGTGAAATCATTTTCAATTTTTGATGAAAGATAACGGAGTTATCGAGACATTGAGCTGGCATGGAACGACTATTCATTGCGGTTTTTTTCGAAAAAAAAAAAACGAGCAACAAAATTTCTGAATGGGGAACAAATTAGCAACAAATTAGTACTACATTTCGGTATATTCATTTCTTGAAATAGTTCTGAAATGAAAAAGTTGTCGTGCCAGCTTCACGTGAAGCTGGCATGGAATCGATTTTTTCTGTAAAGGAAAAAAATTCAGGAATTTGAAAGGGGGAACAAATTAGCAACAAATTAGTACTACATTTTGGTATATTTGTTTTTCGATATAGTGGCCGAATAAAAAAGTTGCTGTGCTAGCTTCACGTGAAGCTAGCATTGCGTCACTTTTTTTTTCATTGGCACGAGCAACAAATTTTTGAAAAGGGGAACAAATTAGCAACAAAAAAGCACCAAATCTTGATATAAAAATTTTTGAATTTTGTTGAAGTGGCCGTGCCAGCGTAACATACATGCACATTTGAGATTTCGTCCACAACAAACGGTACGTACGATAATAGGTATAGCTTTTGGAGGCACCTCTTAGGTAAGCATAACTCATTGATATTTATTACGAACTCGAATATGTCGTAATAAGATTTCGAGTTCACGAAATCTATATATTTTGAAGATACAAATAATGATAACACCTCCATTTTTATGATAACGCGAGCCCAGAAAAAAGAAATTCAATGCAGTGCTGTTTATCAACCACTACCAACAAAGATAATGGCTTCAAATAACGAGGATATGAGTGGAAAGGAGAACGACACAACAATCGAGGTGAAACTAAAAAATAGGTAGACGATCTGCACAAAAAAATTGTATAATGTCGCTTTGTGGCTCGTCTACAAACGTTCAAACACCTACACAACTAGTACGTCTAGAAAAATCGAATTTCTTTACGTCCTCACAAATCAGCACGCCAATAACAGTTTCAAGAATACAAGTGAAATAACAAAAACAAAAAAATATATATTAACACAAGCAGCATCATTGTAATTTTAATATTAGACAATACCGGAGAATTGAAGTAGGAAATAAACAATCTCTTCCAGTTGCAAAATAAAGTAAAAGCTAATCGTTACTCACACACAAATATGGACGCCAGCCGAACAGCCAACTTTATTTGTCCTCAATAGTGGAGGCATCAGAACTTTTCACCTATCACACAGTCAATGCAGCGGTTGCATTTTGCGTTCACAGGTAGAGAGTTAGTGTTTATATCACACAATGCGAATGAGAATACTTAATATCACAATTTTTCCAAAAATTTGGCGTTAAATACATGTATTTTGCGGCACCAGTCTCTTCAGCTTATTGATCCATCACTACGTGGCAGCGTTGCTTGCAAAAACCAACGACACACTCGTCGTCGATGGTTTCCGGTGACCCGACAACTGCCGAAACAAACCTAACAGTGCGACGTTTCCAAGTCAAAAATTTCTGGCGATGTTAATATTAAAGACTAGAAAATCATGTCGTGTTTGGATGTGATAATATACACCAAATGAAGAAATTGTTATTAAACGTGTTGATGAACAATTTTAAAATAATTCACATGGTCGAAATGTTGAAAATTTTGAGATTATCAATATAAATTCAATGTGGATTTCAAGATTCAATATATCATTGAAAGATTTAAGAACTGTCAGAATGCACAAACGAAATATTGATATACAAAGTTCACTCTAAAATCAATACTGCTAATTTTTATAATTTCGAAAACTATTCGAGTTTATTTCGATTGTTCAATTGACAACGCTGTCGACTATCCTAATTGATGCTTTGGGCTCAGACCTGTTTGCGTTGTTGCCAAACATCAGCCAATCACAGCTCGCGTTCTCGATAGCGAGGAATGTGCGAAGGTTACCGTGTGGGTTAGCGTGGCGTAAAAGTAGAAATGATGCGGCATTGCCAGTTCGAAAATTTGCACGCAATCTCTATTAATATTTTTAGTGAGTCAGATACTACGAATAAGGAATTATCTTTTTATTATCAGATATTACAGATCATTCGGATTAACAAATAAAAATAGAATTTATCAAATACCTATCTGAAGCTTGAACTACCCTTTCTGTTTTCGGACAGTTTTTTTTTCAATAAAGACCAACCAGATTAATTTTATTTTCTCGAACACAATCAAGTTCGTAGATTTCATCCCGACGTGCAATAGGTTTCCAGACTTCTACGGAACTGAATTGGCAACATCGACGGCTATTCGAGACTCGATTTAATACGAAACAAACGAAAAAATCTCTACTAGCCGTAGAAATGAAATTCGATATTTCTCATGATAAATAATAGACAGAGTACAGTGGCGTATAAATAATGACTATACCAATGGGGATTGATATATTCCTCACGTTATAAAAATAACAAATGGATGAACAGAAATAGTCGCGAAACGATCATAAAAAATAGTCGTCACGAACTGATGTCATTGATTTTTTCTGAATACAAAACTAATTGAATGTCAAAGATATGAGATATCGATAATACTGGTCATATTCAGGAAGCTAATGGGTGGCAGATATTTTCGAGAGTTGACAATTGCACGAAAGTTTCTGGGGATGGTCAAAATTGACTCCTTAAATAATCAAATGTATAGTAACATAGCTAAATTCCGTATAAAATAGAGCATCTGAAATTTGATATTAAATCAAGATAATATAGAAAAAAAAATGTTGACGATGATTGTTCGATGACAAAATACAAAAATAATAATAAATAAATAAATAATAAAATTATCAATTATCTTCATTTCAACAAATTACATGTTGACTTTTCTCAAAATATTTATTGATTGAACTCGTTCCAAACATTTTTCTTGTATAATTCCATACGAAATCGAATACCTACTAAATAAAACTTGTTCAACCTCAAGTAAGTTCCTACTACTTGGTGTTGCTTGAACAAAGTTGATAAAGGTTCGGCAAATGATTAATTTATCATGTTTCCATCGAAGAACCACACACCGAATGAAAGTGAATCACTGAAATCAATGCGTTGATAATTGATATACGTTCATTAACCGATGACCATTTTGGTGATTTGAATCGCCAATACCAAATACGTTTGACATTTTCATATTGCCAACTGTAAATGTGATTTTGGAAAATAAATGAAATTATAGGGTATTTTGCTCAGTCTAGTGGTGGAAACATTTATTCATCAGATGTGACGTAACCACGGTCATACACATAAGGTCTGGAATCTACGGCAATTTTGAGTGGTGGGGGGTGGTACCAGTTTTGAAGAAAAAGTTTCCATAATTATCCGCTAGGAGGACATAGGGGTATAATCACGTGATTAATCTTTGACAACAAAACAAACGGTTCGGACTCGAATGATAAATAAAATCAATGACAGAAATATTATATCTTGCAAAATTCTCTCGAATAAATAAAGATCATTCTTACTTTCAAAAAGCTGATCGGATCTGATTTGTGATTGGCTGACAAAGTGACAATAGAGGACAGCGCTGCAGGTGACGAAACATGAGAACCACAAAAATGTCCTCAATGTTTGGGCCACCCCCCACCAAACGAGTTGCAAGACCTATGTATACGATCGTGGACGTAACTATTAAACTAAAATCAATAGACTATACTTTTCAAATTCATTTGAGCTTCAACAGGATCATTTCTTGCATACGAATCTATTCATGTTCGGCGATTTTACAACTTCGTAGTGAGCATATATGTGAATCCTAAATCATGTAAAATTCTACTGAATTCCAATTTCCAGGACAGAAAATTAACGATCACCATGCACTCCCCTCTTCTGTTACATCACGTGACGCGGCGAATCGAAGTTTGTCGCCATAACATACAGTTAATTAGGTCGTAGCCTACTTCGGGCGTAATAAAGGTTGTATCGTTGATGTTATTATACCTACTATATTTGAAAAGGGTACCTTGATAGATGTGTATACTATGACTTCAGAACAACAACGGGAAAACTAGGGCATAACGTTGGATGCTAAATATTACATTAATATGAGGGAGATACATAGAGAGATGGAAGGTGACTGGAGAGTATAATGAATTTCCTTTCTGAAAATATTTTTTCTTTCGAAGAAACATAAAAAAATGAAGAAAGGAGTTTATAAAAGAGGTGAAGGAGGACAAGTGCTCTAAACTCCGCCCTCCGCAATGCTAATTTATCATTTTATCAACAAATTTTCTGACGAAACGACATTTCTTTCGAGCAATAATATGGAGATGTTTTTTTTGTATTGGATATTCTTCTATGCGATCATCATAAATTATGTTAAAAAATTAATCGCCTCTTTGTAAGGAAGCTGATGTGTTCTATTTATTTTTTTGCCATTGCATTAAGATTTATTAGCTCAATTTGTAATATCACTAATGACTGTGAAGTCAGTCATATACACGAACATATCATCGAAAGAAACCTGGTGATAAATTCTTCTAGTCATTAACAAAAATATAAAAGTCAACCTACAAATATATTTTTACAGTCGTATGCACAGCAAGATTTTACCATGATTCACTTTATTTTGGAAGAAACATATACCAGGAGAAACAATTGAAATTGCCGCTTATTAGGTATATGAGATATCCTTCCTAAATCTCAATCTGTTAAAATTAACGGAGATACGGGGGATGTACCATGACCCTGTTACACCCGGTATAAAACTAGATAACCAGCAATGCGTATGCGTATGTTGGGTTGCTTACATTCAGAAGCGCAATAGTGAAGTGTTCTAGTCATAAAGTCCAATTCAAATTTCGAAAAGTTGGCATTGTCGCAATAAGGGTTAACTTTTTGATATATTGTTTGTAAAGACGTAAACAAATTCCCAAATCAGCGAATCGATATCTTTTGCAAGGGGGTTGCAAATCTCGAATACAGCCGCTCATTGCTGGTTTTTGGGCTTTTACGGGGAAACTATGTATTATACAAAAAAAAAACTTTTCGAAATCTTATTGGACTAATGTATCAATTATTAATAATTAGTTATTTTGAATCGAAGATTAGTCCATATGTTTGTTTGTGACTGACCAAGTTCCTAGACGCAATGAAAAGGTTCTCTAAAGTTTCGAAAATAAAAACAAGTTGCTAGAGTTTATGAAACTAAAGAGTTAAAAAGACCAACAACGCGCTTTCAATAATAATTCAATTGTTGGATTGAGAAAATGTCATAACTAAATCAACATTTTGTAGCCTATATTACACTTCAGGCTGTATTTCAGTGAGAAAGGATCGTACAGGAAGACAAAGATACTCTTGAAGCCTGAACGTTCAAATTCTCACTTCCAAGTTACTGTTTTTGAGATCCTGATAGGATAATTTTTCAATATCTCCGTAACTGGTAAACGGACAAAGAATACCATAGTCTCCAAATAATCTCTTACGAACTACTGCAAAGAGAGAGTGGAGAACAATTTTTCTCACCCCTAACATTCAATTGAAAAGAGTGAAAAAACTATTTTTTGCTCAATTGACTGTATCTTTGCTAATGTAGGCGGGAAAACTAAGGTTGCAGTGAAATTTCATAGGCTAATGGACCCTTAGAACCCACTGAATTTTTGAATCTATCGGTTCATCGGTTTTTCTGGATAATTTTATTGAACTCAAAAGAAATTGAAAGTACAATTCATAAGGAATCATTAACACACGTGTGTAAGCACAAAAGAAGCATAAATCCGACTTTGTCTTCTCTACGTGGTATGTGAAGGTAGCGCAGACCTTTTTGAAAACCATTATTTTTTTGAGTTTTGGGTAGTTTTGATATAGTTCTCAAGTTATTTACTAAAATCTCGAATAGTTCCAGCAAATTATCAACGGAAATCGAAAATGCAAAATTTAGTATCTTTCGAAAATATAAGTTCTCATTATTTTTTTCTGTCGGTTTGGAATAGTTCTGGAGTTCTTTGATGATTTCGAAAATGGTTCTGTGGTAATGAAATATTCATTTAGCGCTCGAAGAGGTTTTTTTTATATAAAACTTCTCACGAAAGGAGACATCCTGTAATGTTCAGAGAACATTGTGAGAAGCAAGGGAAAGGATGTAGGAATTGGTGTTCTTTTTAAAGTTGAATGTTGAATTTTCAATCATTACCGATTTCAAGTTCACCTTGCGAGACACATAATTTTCGTTGAGTAGCTGGAATTGAAAATGAAGGAATTCTGATTAGAGTTCTGGATAGCGCCAGAAGAATTCTACAAGATATCCCAATAACATTTTTTCCAAAATTTGATAATTTTTCAGTTATTACTGAATTTAAGTTCCAGTTGTTGCTCAATCTGGAAATTAAACAGGTCTGATCAAAGTTCTAAACATATTTACAATAACTGGAGGATTTGTATTCGCACTCCAAGAAGTTTCGAATCAGTTGCCGATTGAAAGGAACTCGAAAAACAATATTTATATAGGAGTCGCCAGTTTATAGCTTCAGAAAGTTGAATAGTTTATTTGATAATTTTGATCATAATCAGTCCATTTTCGTTTCAGTATTCTTTCATGACTTTTACCTACTTGTTTATTTGTTCCTCTTTTTGTGATTGTAACGAATAACCTCACCTTCCACAATATGCACCTCCACCTAAGCTAGCAGAACCACTTTCGAATTTTCAAAATGTTCGTTGGCCATATTTTAAGGCTAATTTGACCCAGATACACCCAGCGATTTTTCTTTTCGAAATTTTAGGTTTTTTTCTACAATATTAGATTCATTTAGGTACAGAATGAACTGTTGCAATCGTGAAAAAGATAATGTTACAGATACACAGCAAATAGATGCCCTTTTAAAAGGTCAGTGGGCATTTATGCGCCATCGAAATGTATGAACAAAATGCCAGAATACAAAATCTTTTATTCTTCATAGAGTCACATCAACAATGGAAAAACATATGAAACTGAACTAATACCATATTCAATTATCATTTAGTTTGATAAGTTATAAAATATCTAACATAGAGTGTAATATTGCATTTACGACATCTGGTGGAAAACTTTCTTGTGGCAGACTCTACATCGCGTTTGTCTATCTTGGTCCTCAATCAGATGATCCATTCTGTCATATCTCGATTCTAAGTTGACAAAGGTTTATTGTACCTCCTGGCAAAATTATTTCCCCTATCTTCTTTCTTTATTTGAATCAAAAAAAGAGCAATATTTTTTTCTGAAAGAAAGATCGAGTTTACCTACTTGCTTTCGGTATAGTTGCCAAGCATTTTGCTCAGAGGCATCTAGTAAATGTGTGATGAGGGGAAAATACCATTTCCTCTTATGCTGATTCGATAAAGACTAATATTCTGGTCGCTGATGATGATTATTATGAGAAGTGGAGAATCATCTTTTCTGGAACCTTCTTTCACAGTACATATTTGAAATGACCTGAAAAATCGTGAACACCCCATGCCATATTTTGTATCCTTATAGTTAACCCAAAAAACACCCACGATATTATGAATTAGTTGAAAAAACTTTGAATTTGTCATTTCTGTAATTTTTTTCATTAAATCTAGGGAATTTAAAATAATGTAAATAAGAAAAAATACATTATTTTCAATTTAATCGAATTCTTCTATGAAATAATCATTACATTGATTGATAACAATTCCTGAATACCGTACTCGTGATAATTTCGCCAGACGGGCGGAAGACATAGGCAGTCTGATATGTCGTTTCTGGCGCGGCGACCGTTTCTGTTTTCACCCCGATGTTAATAATTTAGGGCTGATTGCCAAAACTCACTGATCTTTGTTTTTGAAGAAGAATCCTGAGTTTTGCTAGCTTAACCGTCAAGCTAGCATTTTACGAAAAAACTACGCGATTTCAGCTTCCAGTATACACGAGTTTATACCAAGTGTACATCGAGTATAGAAAGCTTCAATATACTTCTGCACAAGTTCATTGCTTCTTTCATAATTTTTCGTAAATCTAATAGGTGATAAATCATCTCTTATTATTTTATAAATTCTATGAATTTCTTCTGAGAAGTGTGTATTTTTTAAATTTTGCTAAATGAAATGAAAAAACTGAATTTGTCGCCCCTTAGGATGCGATTAAAATTTCCAAATTTGATACAGGGTGTTCGTGATCAACTTTTGATCTGATGAAATGAAACAAGTTTATATTTCAACCTCCATTCATCCTAGGATAATAAGTCTATGATTTCAAATGAAATTCCCTTGTTTAAAAAGACTGTGCCTTGATTTTATTTTGAAGAGGATTGAAAAGATTGAAGAAGAGTTCAAGAATCAAAATTTCAAGTTGAATGCTTTTTTTTGTTTTGTTGAAACTAGGAGAATTGAATTATGATAGTTTCTAAAGCTGTAGCATTCAAATTACTACAATTACGTTTATTTCACTTGTAAATGGTGTCTGACTGGCACGAAAAATGAGGTGAAATATATTATACTTAATATACTAGCAAAAAATATACAAGAGCAAAATTGCCATTATTTAATATTCTGTATCTCATCAATAATACTTGAACTTCATCATTTAATACATTTTCATTAAGCTGTCTCAAGTTCTGTTGAATTAGAAGATACTGATACTATTAATGAGGATTTTAAATTGAACACAAGCACATATTTTCCAGCATTTTTTCCAAATCATTTTAGTCCATTTAGTGTATAATGCCATACTGCCTATTCTAGCTAGGGTATTGAAATTTGCACTTTACTGCCAAAAAATTTCTCTTTGACTGCCAGAAAATGAGCTATTTTAGTTCATGTATAGGGACATAGAAGTGGTTGTTGCATAGTTTGGCAGTTTACATATATGTACAAGTATATACAGGGTCGCTGATATGTATGGAAACGGTCGATTATTTCCTAAAGTAAGATAGCTAGCGAAAAATGTTAGGATACAAAAGTTGTAGGGTTTTTCAAAATCCATTAAGCTAATGAAAAATTAAGTATACAGGATGAGTCAAAAAGTCAGGACGAAACAAAGTAGCTTTTTCTCTAATGGGACGCCCTGTATATTATTCCACATTTCAATTCTGCTCGAAATTCTGAACAAAATTGATGAAGCGCTTCATTTCCTAAATTCAACCGATTTCGAGATATCGAATTTTGAAAAAAACTTTTTACTACTCTCAAATTTATTAAAGAAAAAGCACGAAATGATGCATATTTATTATGAAAGTCACAAAAGGTGGAGTATGTGGATATTATGATTACAATTTAATTATAATTTTTTTACAGAAAATAAAAAAAGCATAATTGTTCAGGGTTGATTAAAATGCAATTAAAACAATAAAATGTATTTTTTAATGAATGTCCAGGATATTTAAAATTTTATGAAAAAAATAGTCAAGACAGGAGGAAAAGAGAGAAAACAAGTTTCAATAAACAACAAATTTTTCTTTGAAATTCTATTTAATAAGGTGCTCAAAGTGTTTACCATTTACCTCCTGACAGTAATGAACTCGCTGAACAAAATTTTGTAGTGAATCTAAAATCATGTGAGGAGGAATTGTAGAAATTTCATGCCTTATTCTTTCTTGCAACTCTTCGATATTTGGCGGCCTATTTTTGTAGACTACGTTTTTTATGTGACCCCATAGAAAAAAGTCAAGTGGGGTCATATCGGGAGACCTAGCTGGCCATTCAATTGCTCCCCTGTGTTATTTTCAAAATTGAAACATAAAAATCTTCATGTAACAGGAAGAAAAAAGGGAATACCTTCAATAAGTTGCTTAAATCATTTTGTAGATGCTGCACCAAGTTCATCACAGCTTAGTTTTTCAAGTATTGAATAGTCATTAAAATGAGAAAGAGTGCAATATTACCAGTTTTTTTTTACAATTCCAGGTATATATCTGACAAACTTACCATCACTACTTAACTAAAAAAAGTAAATCTTATCTAGAGCATGTCGGGGAATGTCCCATGGGAAGATAAATACTGTTGCTACCTTTATCCATCCAGAGGTATCAATTTTTGGAATCATTGAATTTTCGCTGCATCACATCGATTTTACTATTTACAGAATTCTTAAATTTATCTAATTTCCTATTACTTTTTTGCCATTTAGCCATAGAATCACATGGACAATTGAGTTCATTATGGATGATATAAATTAAAGTGTACCATTTTTGTATAGCTTCGAAAAACACTCACCCACTTTTATCAGGTTTGCAAGCACCACTTTTCGCAATCTCCTACCCAAAACTGCAATCACACTGTATTCAAACTACAAATCAAAATAAATAACCAAGCACACAGACAGAAGTGATGTAGCCATATTATTGAACGAAATCGAAACAACAACAGAGCACAGAGATTACTGTCATAAAACGAATATAAACTATATGCTCTGTGATTTCTTTAGGACAGCTTATCAAAACTGAAACCTTACGTATTGCTGTAATGTTATCCGAGTTATATGACATCAATTGTATACTGGGGTGAGATCAGAAACTGTATCTGTCTTCGACATATAAAAGGGCTGGCAATGCGCTTCCGCCCATTGGAATCGGTGTAGAGAAGGAGCACAATATACTTTATGAAAAATCGACCTGCAAAAGTTCGTCTGGCTTTTCATAAAGTGTATTGCTATCTCTCTCAACGTTTCCACGCGTGCAGAGCACATTGTCGGTCATAGTCAATGGTATCTGTCGATACGAATAGAAACCGTCGTTTTCGTTTCGCTACATCAGAGATGCTACATGTATGACAAAAAGATTATTAATTTCGAAGTTCATTTCGAAAAATGTAGGCAAAACTTCGAATGTTCACCACTTTAGAATGTGGTGAGTATCCTATATATTATCATAATGATATGGAAATTATGATTCAGATGAGAATCTACAGAATATGAAAGATCTACAGGATATGAAAGTGATGAATAAACATCAAAATGTAAATCTTTGACAACATGGTTATATATCAGTTAATCCGAATATATTTTAGCGTGTAGAATGGACCATTCCCACAAAACTTGCGTGCGACTTTGACAGTTGACAGACCGTAATTTTCAAATAATCCAATAGCTTTTTAAAATTTCTCAATCGATTTATTTCAGTAGATAAACCTAATCAATCTTAATCAACGAAAATGGGACACACAATTACTGAGGAACTAGAACTCATGGAAGTTCAAAAATCTGACAAGGAAGATAACATTTATGCGGATATGGTCGACAAACTCACTAGCAACATAGAAAGACTGAAAGAATTATACAATGATGTTGTATTGATAAGATTGGATATAACAAAAACGAAATTAACATTTTTGAAGATCAGTCAAATGTTGGAGACTGAACAGCTTGATGCAGTAGTAGTTACAGACGAGGAAGCATTAACAATAATTACATCAGATTCTGACTAAAAATTGTCAAAATATGCATTAAAATTTGAGTTTATAAGTTTCAATTGAATTGTTTCACTTCCACCCTTTCATAATACTGATTCAACAATTCACAATAAAATGTTTATACTATTCACGATTTTCACGAAATATATGCAATTGAAGGAGATACATGTTTACAATGTAATCAATTCATACAAAAATTTCTGACCGCGAATGACCCTAATTCAACCACTCAAAAAAAAACTTGTCGATCCACTTTTCATATAAGCCTTATCCTCAGTTTCAGTCGTTTCCGTGCCTTGTAAAAATGGGTACATTCAAAATGATATTATTTTTATTCATAGTTTTGTCTTTCAATGATGCACACAGTTTGGCAGATCCAAATAAAAAACAGAACGTTCTATTCATTTTAGGTGAGTCATCTTGATCTAAAACGATGATTTTTTATTATTGGATACATGAAAATATCGCAGATTATTCACATTTCATTGACTATACGTCTCACCGTGTCTAAAGTCTCGAGTATCGTAACTATAAAACACGTATACATTGCACAGAGTGATCACATTCCGATACAGAAATTGAAGATGAAATGTATTTTCAGCTGATGATGGTGGTTTCGAAATGGGTGCATACAGGAATAAAATATGTCAAACGCCAAATTTGGACAAGCTGGCTAGGAACGGTTTGCTCTTCAATAAGGCTTTCACATCAGTGAGCAGTTGTTCTCCGAGGTGAGGGAGAATTATGACAATATTAGGCTATATATACAGGGTGCCAGGGAAAAAAGTACCGTGCATAGTGCCACGCGATAGAGAGGGCCATAAAATATGAAAAAAAGGTCCTATGAGGCTATGAATATATGTCTTAAACTGCTTTCAACAATGGAATAAACCGTTGGTCTTATAGCGACTTCTACAACGTAGTATACCTTTTTGAAGGAAAAAGGATAGAGGAATTGCCCTTTATCAGTAATCTAAAAACTAGTAGGATATTTGGATTCTGTATCATAGAAAACAAATAAAAAAAGAAACTTCAACACTCTGTATTTCTCGAAGGAAGCAGTTTCGGTTATATTAATAGGTACTTTTTTCCTTGACACCCTGTATAATCATTCATTGTTTTCAGTCGTGCAGCATTGCTCAGTGGAATGCCTTCCCACCAAAACGGCATGTACGGATTACACCAAGGTGTACACCATTTCGATTCTTTCGATCGCGTGAAAAGTCTGCCGCGGATCCTAAGTGAACATGGAATACGAACAGGTGATAATATTCAATCGGCAGATCCAAAATATCTATAAATTTTCAATTCACAAGTTTTGTGGGCGACAATCAGACTTTCATAGAGTTCATCGCGCTCTCTTTCTATATATCGTTTGCACGCGCGCAGAGCTTATTGCCTGTCCATTTTTATGTGTTGATGAGTTCATTATCATTCAAATTGCGTTGAAAAATGTTTTCGATCCATGAAATATATTCAAAATTAGATTGACTTTGGATAACCATGGAAGAGGTTTTTCAAGATTTCAACAAAGATAACAAAGTTTATAAGTGGATCAGAGATTTCTCTCCAAATGAATTTGGCTTCATTGTGAAGTCATCCTGATCTATGGTTCAACAAGACAATTTGCAGGAATTATTGGAAAAAAACACGTGGGACCAGAAGTGGCATATCCTTTTGATTTTTCCGAAACAGAAGAAAACAATTCTATACTACAAGTGGGCAGAAATATTACACATATCAAGTTGTTGGCTAAGAAATTTCTCAACGATTCTACTGGGTATGTTAAATTAAGACTTTTTTGTTTGTATCACAAATTGTGATATGACAAATGACAAACATATGCAGTTCATGAATGGATTTAAAAACCGAAATCTAAAATACATGAGGCTAGGAAGCACTTGCCTCTTCAAACAAAAAGTAGCACTATATTTGTTATTTCAAGAAGGATACTGTATATCACAGCATTTTTTGATTTGTCATCATTTCTTCAGCATTTTTGCCTGATACCTTTATATACCTATTTTTAACCTTCATCGAGAAAATTAATTTCCATAATTTTGGTCAAAAACATGGCTTTGATCGTTGATTTATATGTTCATAACTCTGTTATCTGAGTAGCCATCAGGTTTTGAACAAAAATTATTAAAAATGATATCTCGAGAATAAAAGTTAAATATATGTTGAGGAAAGTATCGGACAAAAATGTTTTGAGGGTAATCACAAGTTCTGTAATATACTGGGTGATTCAATAAGGGTAAAGAGGTATTGTATCTCTGGAACTATCGTAGAGACTTGCGGTGAAAAATTTTATGGCCAAAGTACCCATGAGAAAACTCTGGAAATCGATCTCATGATTCCAGGATGGCCGCCAGGAGGCATGATCGTCATCTGAAGTCATTTTTCACCGAAATATACATCTTATGGTTCACCTTTTTTCGATTAATTTATGTCGTACACTTTTTGACGTATCTATTTAAGTCTCCTTAACAAACGGATTTCAATAAACTCCTGATCTTCCAAAAAAATTTTTCACCGAAATATATCCAGTAAACTAACCGAATACATGTAAACATCCTAAAATTGACCATTATATTGGAACAATTTTTGTCATACACTTTTTGACGTATCTTTTGAAATGAAGTGGTGGGTGTGGTTCATAGTTTTTTCAAATAAACAACTGTAAATTCTAAATAACTCAAAAGATTTAAACAAATTTAGGCTCGTTAGAAAGAGCATTGATTGGTCTACTGAATCCATTTGTGTTTGATTTCGAGTAATGCCATTAGAAAGCATCTTTTGATAAATCGCTATCACAATTCATTTTCAATCTCATTTTTGACATCCTATATTGAACGAAGAGGTTTTATATATACAAGAATAACATTCTATTTCTTCCTGAACTAGTGATAGTTCCTGAAAGCTGGTCCAATTCAACTCCTCACTACATCACAATCATCATCTTCACCAAGTATCTGAAAAAATGTGACTCAAAACATTTGGCCTAAAGTCTGTGAATATTGTGAGACATTCAATAACATAAATCTTGATTGAATAATATCATAGACAGTTGAATCTCCATAATAATTACAAATTCTGTGAGAATGCTTGAAACAGTTCATAGAAATAATCCAAATAAACTTTTGTTCTCAATAACAATACATTAGTTTGTCTTTCTAGTGCGGTGCCGTGTGCAACACACTTGATGTGTGCCAGGCCTCTAAATAAGCCGACGTAGATATTAGATTGGAGGTATATGAAATGAGAATATTGTTATCTGAAAAATTACAAGTTTTTGATATCGACATTCAACAAAACGAAGAATGAATCAGGTATTATAACAAATTTTTTTTCTTCGATATTTTGAACTATAGGAATAAGATAATGAGAAACTGTTTTCACCAAATATCATTTGGTTATTGTTTCAATACATTTTCATGAGAAGAAAGTATAATAATGTTGCATTTGAGTTTTCAGAGAATTATATCAAAAGATGCCTTCTAGTGTCAATAGTTTCATATAACGATTAAGCCTCCTGACGGCCATTTTTCATGAAAATAGTTTTTCTCTAGGCCACTTTGATCATAAAATTTTCCACCACAAGTCTCCACGAGGAATATTTCCTGAGATACAGCACTCACCACTCCTATCTGGTCACCCAGTACATACATAAAGTAGGGATACATTCTGATGAAACACCAGGTATGGGAAATATTAAAGATTGTGTTACTTTCTGGTAAAAGCGGCAACGCTGTATTACTTATAATATTTTCAATCGATAGACAACAAGTGATTATAGAAGTAATAAAATTATCAGACGTATGTATCGCCCAGAGTACCATCCACCATAGTCAACCCTGTATAATTGATTGTTAATGTCATTTCATAGGCGATTCTTTTTGTACGTCGGATTACATGACCCACATCGTTGCGGCCACACCAATCCCGAGTACGGCGAATTCTGTCAACATTTCGGAAACGGAGAACCCGGTATGGGCCTCATCCCTGACTGGCATCCCGTCTACTACCAACCCGACGAATTGCAACTGCCCTATTTTCTGCCCAACACGTGGCAAGCCAGACTGGACGTTGCCGCCCAGTATACGACTATATCTAGATTAGACCAAGGTGAGAGAGAATTTCGTCTTTTTATTTTGGGTAGATAGATATGTCACAACCATCCCATACAGTACACAACGTCCAATGGACGTCCCATTTAGGTCCAAGCGATCAAGGACTGGATCTATATTTCCAGTTTCAGAAGAGAGAGAATTTCAAAAGCTTCGAGGGTAAACAGTAACTGAACAGAATGGTTCATTATTGTGTAGAGCACTGCGAATCACAATACGAATTTACAGAACACAAATGTTGTTTACCCTCCACATGTGACGTAACTATCAACCCAACATAAATATAATATATTAATTATATTAATGAATTTTACATTCAAAAAGTTTCTGGTGTCAGTTACTTTTTGCAGAAAAATATTAAAGCGATTGAAAATATCTTCTACTTGATAGAAATTTTATTTCCTAAAATCCTCAAAAAATACGTAAGTAAATATCTAATTAGAAGTTGATTAGGCATAATTCTAGAATAGGTGTATTTTCTATTTAACCTTAGAAAAACCTGTCATCAACCTGATTCAAGAGATCTTGAAATTCTTGTACTACTTCAGAAATAATAGCATCATCAGCACCCAAAAGCCCATCTCTCAATGACAAAACAGTTTTTCCAGTCACCAAGGAGATTTCTGTACAATTATTTAAAAAATAAATAAGTGATTTGAATTGAACAGTAAGAAGCGATAAGTTGCACAAAGACAGTAAAATTTTTGTCTTCCTAACTGTAGTTGAAAGGAAATGCAATATTTTTCGTATTATAAAAATGCACGTTAAATCCATCCATTTCCAGTATTATGGTTTGACAGTTGACAATTAACAATTGGTTGACGGAATCATGTTTACATGCTTTCGAATCTGAATCACAGTCTGAATATTCGAAAAATACTGCATTTTCAATGTTTCTTCAAAATGAAATACATTGTTGAACCCTCTCTTGATATAAAGGGTATCCTAGAAATCGACATCAAACTGGAATCGGGCATTAGGCCAAGTTTCAATAGTTATCATAAAAATAATCAAAACATCTGAGTCCGTACTTTGAGAAATATGGGCGTTAACAAATTGACAAAATTTCCACTCCGACAATTTTTCAACTCCTGTTGCTTTCTCTCTCTGTCTCTTACACACACTTAATGAAGTTAGAGCCGTAGTAAGAAAGCTTTCGGTACACTAGAATATTTTTTAGAAAAGTTAATCGTTTCGAAAAATGGGTCACTTTGCCAAAGAAGAAATAAGTTGAAAAATATTCTAGCAAGTACCATTTTGGAATCCTTATTGAATGCGACAACTTTCAATGTTTCTTGCCAAACTTGTCAAAGTTGGGTGAAATTTTAACTACAGTTGACTACATTTTAGGCAAAAGTAGACACATCATTCAGTATCCCCCGAAAAAATAAAAAGTTTATATTTGTAGCAACAGACATAAACCTGCCTCAGAGTGTAATTGGATTTTCTTTAAAGATCCGTATTTTTCAGAATACACAACTATTATTGGATATTGCCTGCTTCCAACTTGGCGTTGACTTCTGAGACACCCTGTATAATGTATCACTTTATCGAAGAAATTTGGCAGGAATATGAACGCTTTCGATCTGAAAAGTTCAAGAAAGTGAAATTTCGTACTCTTAAATGGAATATCTCGAAAAG
Organism: Plagiodera versicolora; assembly: GCA_037013635.1. Lineage (NCBI taxonomy): Eukaryota > Metazoa > Arthropoda > Insecta > Coleoptera > Chrysomelidae > Plagiodera > Plagiodera versicolora. Next base: position 6,566,620 of record CM072993.1, on the reverse strand, counting down.
TATGGGTTTCCCCAGGAAATGATAAAATCCTTGTTTTTGAACCGGAATACGTGAGTATATACTTACCATCGATTCTCTTAACCAGGAGTCGGCCTCCTTTTGGAAGAACTGAAAAACGCCGGCCACGACGACGACACTCTGATCATCTTCAGCAGCGACAATGGCATCCCCTTCCCAAACGGCAGGACGAACATGTACGATTCCGGGGTGCAGGAGCCGATGATAATTTCTTCGCCGTTGCATCCGCAGAGGAAGAACCAGCTGACCAATTCTTTGGCCAGTCTGTTGGACGTAGTGCCAACGATCCTCGATTGGTTCGACATCAAAGGGGAAGAGGATGGGGCTTCGCGATTGACGGGAAAGAGTTTGCTGCCATTGTTGGTTGAAGGTTTGATTTTTTTTATGTATTGAATTGATATGGTATAATATTGTCTTAGAGTTAATATTATCTGGTAGAAGTGTGGTAATTTGTTTGTCTACAATGGGGAATATTTGAAAACTTATACGTATAGTCTATGTATAAGATTATGACAACTTGCCAGAAAATGCTCTTTCGGCACGTAAAAAGGTATTTGGCGGCCTAAGGATACAAAACATATTTCCGATTTATAAAATATTCATGCTGCAAATTACAATTGTAAATTCTTAACCAGAACCTTATTCAGGCACTTTTTCATGGAATTTTCGAATAAGGCATCGCCTTCTCAATAATGAAACACCTGTCAACTGGATTTTTTTATGAACGATATTTTGATTTTCATTTTCACCCTTCACGCATGTTGTTTCACTATCATGATTTTAAGGTTTATACAGGGTGATTCATTGGGAAATGGGCGTACTATAAGGGTAGGTAGAGGTCAGAGTATTTTATGTTTTAAGTATTTCTCCTATTTCCTCAATGGCTCATAACTTACGACCCGTATTGTATATTTTATTAAGTTTCACAACATAAACTCCTTAGCATGTATGCTACTGAATTCCGAATGAATGAAAGTAATAATCCAGGTACGGACTTGATAGAATTAAAGGAACTTACTTCATCAGTTCAATAGAACACCTTGTATAACGAAATTTTAAAAATTCGTTTGCAGATATGAAAAGAGCAGAAAAAAATATTCCTAAACAAATGATTTTGGTACTTCTGCATGCCATTCTTGTACCTGTTAATTTGAGTCAAAATTAATTTTTTCGATGAAAAGGTGATACAAAATGAAAAAAATAACCTTTTTCGTCTCTAAATGCTATTCTTTCATTTTCAATCAATCAAATTACTAACTATTTCATGATATCCTGAATTTTGGATCAAAACCTTGATGTAAAATAAGTCGACAGGTCCTTATTAAGGACAAAGTGCTAATTCAATAATCAGTTACAAACATCACGTATGTGTGATAAAGATTGCATTAAGTCAACATGCTACACTATACAAATGATAAAATAACTGCAAGGAGATACAATTAAAAAATTAATTTGGAATGGATGAAATGTATTCTATTTTAGTTCTATTTTAAATGAATACAATTATACAAAATTTGTGTTTCTTAAAAAAAGTCTTACTTTTTCGGAATGTGATTTCTCCTCATTTTATTATTTGTATAAAGTGTAGCATAATGAATAAATGCAATCTTAATCAAACATACGGGGTGTTTGTAACTGGTTATTGAAATAGCACTTTGTCGTAATTTCAAAATATCATGAAATGGTTAGTAATTTGATTGATTAAAAGAATAGTATTTATTTTGTACCACCTGTTCATCAAAAAACTTAATTTTGACTCAAATCAACAGGTACAAGAATGGCATGCGGAAGTACCAAACACATTTGTTTAGGAATATTTTTTCTGCTCTTTTTACATCTATAAACGAATTTTCGGCATACAGGGTGTTGTATTGAACTGATGAAATTCCTTAAATTTCTTCAAGTCCGTACCTGGATTATTAGTTTCGTCCATTCGGAATTCGGTAGCATACAGGATAATGAGTTTATGTTGTGAAAATGAATGAAATATACAATGCGGATCATAAGTTATGAGCCATTGAAGATATAGGTGATATACATAAAACACTCTGTATCTCGCTTATATAATGCGCTAGACCCATCATATGGGGGTTTTTCAGAACCAGCTAGGTGACCTCTACCTACCCTCACAATATGCCCATTTCTCAATGAATCACCCTGTATATTAGAATAACAAATAACATAGACTCGTTCATCCAACGAACAGCGAGGCTCTGGAACACATTGCCCAGGGAGGTGTTCCCCGAGGCATATGACCTTCAGAAATTTAAAAAGAACACCAATTCCTACCTCCTTTCCCTTGCTTCTCACGATGTTCTCTGAACATTACAGGATGTCTCCTTTCGTGAGAAGTTTTAAATAAAAAAAATGGCGTTTATAAGAAAAACAAAATTAACAAGTGTTTCTCCGCCAAAATTTTCTCCAAATTTGGTTGTGATATTGGCATAATTTTTAGTGCCTAAATATTCTCATCCACGTCTTAATCAATTAGAAGTTGAATGGTCAGCTAGATACTTTGCATTTCACACTAATAATATTAAAAGGTGGCCAATTCTGTTAGAACTATCATCCCCAAATAAATAGACTACAAAGTAGTTATTGCAATATAACCAAGATGTTAACTCAAAACAAATCAATCTCAAATTTAAAACATTGTTACTATATAAATAACACTGCATATATATTTCAGAACCGAAGGACAGATCCAAAGAAGCCATTTTTGGTAGTCATAATCTCCACGAAGTGTCAATGTATTACCCGATGAGGATGGTGAGAACCCAGCGATACAAATTGATCCACAATATCAACTACTACAGCCCTTTTCCCATAGACCAAGACTTATACTTGTCTCCCACTTTCCAGGTGACTCAAATCGAATGAAATTTCCAAGATCATATCTGACTGACAATATTTCAGGATATTTTGAATAATACGATTCTGCACCAAAACACTGCCTGGTACAAATCTTTGCAACAATATTATAAGCGACCCGAATGGGAATTGTATGATTTGAAATACGATCCGGAAGAATTGAACAACATCGTCAAAAAGAATAGTTCCCGCTCGGTGTTTCTAGAACTCAAACAAAAATTGTTCGATTGGCAGCAAAAAACTAGCGATCCTTGGATTTGTGCCCCGCACGCTGTCCTTGAGGATAAGGGTGCCTTCAAGGCTGATCCGCAGTGTTTAGGGCTGGACAATTTGGCATGGTGAAGAGAATTAATGTAAGAACAGAAAAAGACCGGCGTTCTCATGAAAACTCATGATTATTTGATACAATATTATTTTTTTTCATTAAAAAAATAAGAAATGTATACGATACTTTATCATTATATGAATTGAAAGTTTCACAATGTGTCTTGATAAAAGTTGCACTGGTAATAAACATAAAGGTTAATTATTAAAAATAATCCCAGTAAGCAATGATTAATTCGTCAGTGAAGATTTCTAATTTTTAGAATATGCATGAGTTATTTTGACAGTTTCTCATTTGCTAGATAAGAATGTGAAGATGAAGGTAGTTTCAAATTGGCCAATTACACCGCATATATGCTCGAATTAACTCGGAAGTCGAAACGCTTTTAGGTTAAATCCAATTGACAAGCAGGGCTTGTTCGTTAGGAGGAGAATTTCGAGTGTTCCGAAAATTCTTCTGACTAGTTGCTAATGAGTGAAAAGCTCGTCCATTGATTACACCACGGATCATTATGATCAATAATTTTTGGCCTTATATGAATTTTTTCAAGTGTAGTTTTTACAGCAACCAAAACTAAATAAGAAACAGAATAAAATTAAACGACATTGCATTGCAAACGACAATGCATTAAACAAAAATAATGAAGTTATCTAGGTAGGTCGATATTTTTCAACACAATTACAGATTTGACAATTGACAGTTTAAGCATAAACAAATTTTTCTACTTATTCTGATCAATTTCTCATTTCATTTTATTTCTTGTATGATTTCTACCTGAAATTATAATATATATGTAAATAAAATTTATTATTTATCTCTTACATAAAGTCTAATTTTAAGTTGATGCGGCAGCATTGCTGTTAGGGCCACGTTTCCTTCCAAAAGTAGCAACAACATTGACAAATCTCCTATTATACTGAATACGACGCTTTGCTCTTCCTGTTTTCTTCTTCTTTTTCTCTCCCTTTTCCACTTTGGGCGTTTGTCCTTTCACTTTACCTGTTCGATAATGAAATCATTGATCATTCATGAATAAGTACAAATTGGAGAAGGAATTCTGGGTAATTCAAATTGACATGTTCTTCAAAGTCAAGTACAAATAGAAGATCCTGCAGCTCTCCTCCTGTCTTCTATATACAGCTCATTGATACCTCCATTAAGCTAGCAGAACCACTTTCGAATTTTCAAAATTTTCTTTGGTCATAATTTAAGGCTAATAAATTACCCTATTGCCGAATGTATTGCTCTTTGTTTTATAAGAAAAATCATGGGTTCGGCTAGCTTATCCATTAAGCTTGCAAAACTACATTTGAAACAAAGGTCTTCTGCAAGAAGAAGTATTAAATGAGAACCTGTTTGGTTCTGTAGCTTGACGGTTAAGCTAGCAAAACCCAGTATTTTTTTTAGAAACAAAGACCAAAAAAATCAGTGAAAGGCTTCAATGAGAGCCCTGAATTATGATCAAAGAAAATTTCGAAGATTTGAAAGTGACTTTGTTTGTCTAATTATTTTGATCTTATATGAATTATTTATTAAATTGCATGCCATGTTTTCTTACAGGTTATGCTTTTTGTTAGTTCCTGTAGTTACCTACATACTAATGAGATTTCATTGGAATGGATTCACAAAAAAATATTGAATTTAAATAAGTATATAAACTATAAATCTATTGATATATTACCCACCAGCACGAGCAAGTGATCCATGGACCTTGCCACCAAGGAGATTGCTATTTAATTCAAGGGTGATATTATCCAAATCACCAACTAAGCAATCATCTGTGATAGGAGTTCTACCAGCATATAATAATACTTCGGAAACTTTTAGATTTTCTAGTGTTGCTATTTTATCCTGAAAAACTATAAATAAAATAAAGAGGAATAAATAAAGTAACAAAATATCGTGATATACTTGATCACAAACAAATACTTCGAATAAACTATAGATAACCCTCATTTTATTCAAAATTATATCATGGAATTAATAAGCTTTACCTTTATCTCCGATATTTTTGATCCTGCTTCACATTCGATAACGTGAAGGTTCTTTCCTCTAACAATTAGATTCATGATTCACCTGAAACATCACTACTTCAATACAATAGACCACATTAGTGTGACGTCACAATGTATGCAACCAACAGTGCATTGAGTCCCAAGGAAATATTTCTAAACGAAGATGCGCTAATATGAACCTTAAGTAACCATTATCTAAGGTTCAGAATCTGTGGTTAAAATTATGATGTTATTTATTGAATTATTTCGCTGTTATAAGCAATATTTAAGAAATGTATCTGTTTGAATTCGATAGAAAAAGAATGAATACGTCGTATGGAATGGGTATCGTAAAGAAATTTTTCTCAAATACTTTTGAATAAATTCCGAAAATCGTTTTACGAAAATATCGTTACTTCCATCCTTCATATCCAAGGTCCCTTAGATGCAATTCCTTAAATATCAACTTATTTCATGTGAGAGCGTAAAACAAAAGGGCCTGTTACGATACTTCTATTATCGTTCTTATGTCATCTGTATTTAAGGTCGAGTATAAAGCATATCGGTTCACGCCAAACGATTCAGGACTCAGTGTAATGTTGGTTGCATATTTGTGACGTCATCACTAATGCGGTCTATTGTTCTATACAGTCGATAAATTGTTTTTGAAGGAAAATACCAGGAAAATACTACTTACAGTACTTACATGCGTTATATTTGTTTGTATAAGAGGATCGAGGTCGAGGATGTTTGAGCCCTTTGAGGTTAAGAATCTGCGAACGATATCACCTGGATATCACAAAGGGTGCGTTCCATTAAGCGCTCACAACGCCCAAAACACTCATTCAGACGTTCCACATTGCGACCACGATCGTTGGGGTCGTGGCGAAAATGTCATGAATAACGTCATGATTCATGCTCACAACGACCCATCTCAATAGGTGGGTCAGCGTGAGCCACGGTCATACACATAAGGTCTGGAATCTACGGCAATTTTGAGTGGTGGGGGGTGGCACCAGTTTTGAAGAAAAAGTTTCCATAATTATCCGCTAGGAGGACATAGGGGTATAATCACGTGATTAATCTTTGACAACAAAACAAACGGTTCGGACTCGAATGGTAAATAAAATTAATCACAGAAATATTATATCTTGCAAAATTCTCTCGAATAAATAAAAATCATTCCTACTTTCAAAAAGCTGATCGGATCTGATTTGTGATTGGCTGATAAATTGACAATAGAGGACAGCGCTGCAGGTGACGAAACATGAGAACCACAAAAATGTCCTCAATGTTTGGGCCACCCCCCACCAAACGAGTTGCAAGACCTATGTATACGATCGTGGCGTGAGCGTTTCGATGGCGCACAGAACCAAGTGGAACGACAAAATTCGTGGTCGTGGGCGTGATCGTTGTGAAGGGTGCGTTCCATTAGGCATTGCAAATCACGTGACATTCAATATGGCGAGAGTAGGCACACAGCTGTTTGAAGTGACGTCATTACGGCATTATTTCCGAAGTTGTGTGAGTTTGTTGTTGATGATAGAAGTTTTAAGATGCAGAGTGTATATTTAAGGACATTATTGTTGGAAAATCCAGATATTGGTGAAAGGTGAGCTGAAAACCCAATTTGTTTTTTGTTTACACAACATATTTTGTTTCCCATATGTGAAGTGCAATGTTTATTTACAGATACCGAATGAAGCTGAAGATAATAATGATGTAGACCCTTTTACCACAGTATAATAAGAACCAGTAGTCGCAGTCTGTCAAATTCGTGGTATGAAATTCCAGTGCGCATGATCCACTCCTAGCGGGAGGTATTTGGATGCGCCGTAAATTGCCTTGAAAAATTACACCGTTTCCAGGTCAATCTATTTTCTTGGAATTTACCACTATCAATGCACCGACTCAACAGATGGAGAATTTGTGGCATGTGTAATAATAAGAATTGTGTGAACCAGTATCATTGATCCACCTGAAATCTTCCATATATTGGCATTTTATCTCGTACAGTACATTTGTCATGATTACCTGAATAATTATTCAATGGTAATATTTCACTTCATCGAAATTTTTTCGAGTGGTGGGGGTTGGCACCATTTTTGAAGAAAACGTTGCTATACTTATCCGCTAGGAGGATTTAGGGGTTTGATCACGTGATTAATCTTTGACAACAAAACAAAGAGTTAGGACTTGAATGATGAATAAAATCAATGACAGAAATATTATATCTTGCAAAATTCTCTCGAATAAATAAAAATCATTCCTACTTTCAAAAAGCTGATCGGATCTGATTTGTGATTGGCTGACAAAGTGACAATAGAGGACAGCGCTGCAGGTGGCGAAACATGAGAACTACAAAAAATTCCTCAATGTTTGGGCCACCCCCCACCATACGAGTTGCCAGACCTGTGTATATGATCGTGGGACTACCTAAGTGTGACGTCAAAATGGGCGGAGCCCATAAAACCTTTACAAACAAAGGAATATATGCATTGTTTCCTCCAGAAGAATTAGTCAATGATAACTCAATATCACCATATACAAATAATTTTATTCTCAGTTTCAACTGAAAGAAGCAAACGTGAAATGAACGTTTCGTTTGGAAAGGTTTTAATGTAAAGCTTGTAACGTCAAGACTTAGGCTGTCCATTGTGATAAAAAATATTCAACCCCGCATACCACTTTTCAATAGAATCAAGAAATGAATATATACTTCCATATCACTTACTATATAAACCCTTTAGTTTTCAATAAAATTTTCATTATTGTTGAGCAGTATATATCTATTATTGACTGGTTGAGCAGTGTATAAAATGTCTAACTCTGACTAATCGACTCCCAGCGGGAAATTCATGATGCGCAGTGGTCCAAAAAAAATGAAAGTGTGGGACACAAACATCAAAGGTTCCGACAGAGCTGCGACTACTGGTTCTTATTATACTGTGCTTTTACATTGAACATCCAGGAATGGACAGCCTAAGTCTTGACGTCACAAGTGGGGGGGAGATTAAAAACCTTTCCAAATGAAGCGATGCAACGTGTTAACGGTCCATAAGAAATTGTTAATTTCACGTTTGTGCTTCTTTCAGTTAATACTAAGAATAAAATTGTTTGTATATGGTGATATTAAGTTCTCATTGACTCATTATATATTATTTCGAAGAATACCTCCCAAAACTCACATACAAGATGACCTCCAAACATCTTTCAGAATGAAGAGCCAGTGTTTTTCAAACATTTTTTCTTGTCTCATGTTGTGGTTTATGACAAGAACAGATGTGAAACTGTTCAATATAGGGTTTTTTTAAATAAAAAACATTTTTTGTGAATATGGTAAATTTCAACTGTGAATATTAAATGTTGTATAAGTGAAATATATATAAATATAATATATATAAAATATATGAACAAATTATATATAAAATATTCAACTGTGTATATCTTTCAATTATTGAGAACACGTTACATAAATCAAAAAAATATAAACAAATCGTGAAAAAGAAAATTGGAGAATATAATAATAATAATGATAATAATAATAATAATATATCGTGTCTCCTACAAAGTATTTTATATTAGAGTGATACACAAAGAGTTAATTGAATATCTAAGATTTATACCTAATTAATTTAATCCACTTCGCTCTCTCAGTCGGGTTTGCAGGAAATACAAAAAAATTACACGTTTTTTGTTCACTGTAATGTTTACAGTATCAGGAACAAAACACATAACCATTTTTATAGATATGGAAATCTAAAATGAAAATTGAATTCAAATGCATTGCACAAACCAAAACATTTCGAACATAACCTCTAAAAACTTCTTAGACCAATTAATCTGATAAAAAGTAACTTACCGTCTCTCAACTTGAACGATATAGTAGTTTATACAACCAAATTCACGAATATTCTAAATAAAACGCTTATTCCTTACCAAATTTTCATATATAGCAGATTACAAAAACTATCTTATGGGGAAAACAATGCAATATTTCTTCGATTGGAAAGGTTTTTTGGGCTCCGCCCATTTTGACGTCACACTTAGGTAGTCCATTGGATAGTTCAATTCATGGAATTCCACCTATTGAGATGGGTCGTCGTGAGCATGAATCATGACGTCATTCATGACATTTTCGCCACGACCCCAACGATCGTGGTCGCCATGTGGAACGTCTGAATGAGTGTTTTGGGCGTTGTGAGCGCTTAATGGAACGCACCCGATGGATCACGATACACAGAACAGCATTATCATCATGTGTCATCAAAATACTCATGTAAACCATAGTAGGCTCCATCGATTAGAAGTTCTTTTGTTTCTTTTCTGAATAGTTCAAGCGACGTTATTTCTTTGATATTGGTGGGTAGTTTGTTGTAAATTTTTATTCCGTTATATATAATTGAATCTTTCACTAAATCAGAAGTAGGAATTGGGAGTCTCCGTTGATTTCTTTGACGTGTGTAGTGAGTTGTGGTATCCGTCTTATAATGAGGTTTATTTCTATGTATTATTGATGCTGAGCGCCTGCTCAACTGATTTATTGCCAAGCGGGTGGTAAAGTGTCATTTTACCGCCCGGCGGGCGGTAAAGTAGTTCGAGGGCGGTAAAGTGCTACTTTACGCCCGCATATCCTGGCGAAAAAGTGCCATTTTACGCCCGGTCGTGCATAAAAATTATTATGAGTGATGGAGAAATAAATATTATTTTCACGAAACAAGTGAACATGATTTTAATAATTAGTACAATGGAACGAGGATCAAAAATCGTAGAATGGTGGACCAGATTTTGGTAATGTGTACTCGCGTACAAATGTGAACAGTTCTGTCTCTTTAGATGATAAGTCTATGGGTCGGGGGCTACTACCACAGAGTTCACATATACTCTGTGCTACTACACCGACGGTTTTCATAAATGGGGTAGCTGCCTGCCATTTAGAGGCCATCTTTACCATTTTACTATCTCATTCATAGATACACGGAGAGTGCACCATCTGTACACTCTGTGTTGTTACTTTCCAGACTAGAAAGTCACGCTTTATTTTGTGACTTGCCGCAGATGCTCTATGTATAATTTAAAGTTTCAATGTATCGAGGATATCGATTCGAAAAAATACACTTGTCATTTCAATAACGTTTACGAGTACATTACAATAGGAAAAACATTTCAAAATAGAATGAGATGATTAATTCAAAAATGTTTACTAAAAAAAAAAATAAGTCAAACCAAAAATGCATAAAAAATGGCATACTGCTTACTGCAGTGCCGAACGTGGAGATGACTCATTAAGTTAAATGTTACATCCGATAAGTAATTTCGAAAATTGCAGACGTTCGAGTCAACATTGGATGACTATCCGTGCGTCATGACATCGGCAGTGGTCCACTGATGACTGAATCGACTTATGACCGCACGACACTGAGCAGATCAGAAGTGAACTTCGATCGATACTTAGCTGTGCCGTCACTGAAACACATCTCCCACTTAAAATGGGTAGTCACGAGTATATGTACGAGAACTGGTCAAGTGAGTATCGGTGAGATGTAAGGAAAGATGTATATTATGTTGTCTATCACTAATCCTGTAAATCTGCTAATCAAATTATGAACTTAATTGTGAAGTGATCTCATATGTGAATATTTTTTTCAGCTGTTCGTATAGATATACAGAAATGAAATGTGCAATTTGTTATTAATTATGAATAAAGTGGTTGATATGCCGTTAATCGAATGATAGTTTCTTAGAAAATCTCATTCGGAAAAATCATATTCAAGTCAAAATCCGAAAAACTATATGTATGTGGTGTGTTCAGTATCAAATAAATGCTATTCATGCAGCAGCGAAAATGTGACAATATCAAGGTATGTTCTATTTTGGAATTCGAGTATTAAGGACTCAAATAAGTACATTTCCGAAATTTAGTTTTTTTTTAGGATATTTAGGATAATATTGAATTTTCTCCACATATTTCATTCGATTAATAAAAAATAACTGAAAACTATAAACTCAAATAAAATTGTATTTACTAAAAACAAAGTTTTCGAAATATTTGCAATCGACAGGAGAATATAATGAGAATATACATGAAAATAATAGATATAAAAAAAACATGGTGAGTTAGTTACAAAATAATTCCCATAGTGATTATTCATAATGTTAACTGAACATAAAATCATAAAATTAACAGATTGAGATTATTAGAATAAAATAAAATTTGAAAATTTGAAAGCAGGAGAAGCCACCTAAGCCAGGCTTGTGTTGTGGAGCCATCTCCCGCGAATAATTTCCAGTGAAAGACAGAAAATGAAGACAGAAAACAGAAAATGAAAGACAGAAAATAAAAGAATCTTAGAGAGTACTATATAATGTCTTCTCTTTAGTTTAGAGATTATGAAATCATGTAAACCTCGAGGAAATGGGGAAAACAGGCATTTATTTTTTTTCTGCTTTCAGTTTTCAATTATATTCAGCAATAATTCCCGGTGAGTAGTTACGAAGTGTTTTATTTCTTTTCTCCGTATCTTCTCACTAGTTAGAAGCTTAATATCAGAAGGAACCAGATTATATAACTTAGGTCCGTGGTAAGTAATGAATTTTTGGGTATGAGTCAACCTACATTGAGGAAGATTGAGCGGCTGACATGTCATTCTGCGAGTATTATATGTATGGGAAACATAGTCATGCGGACCATTTGTAGTCCATAAAATGCATTGATATATGTATAAGGTTCTCAAAGCTAAAACCTCTGATTTTTCATATAACTCACTTGTGGGGAAACGTTTTTTTTTCAGTATGATTTTTAACAAAGTATTTTGAATCATTTCTAGGTTACCACCCCATACAACCACACAGTAACGTAATATAGATTCAGCCAATGCATTATAAACCATCAACAAGTTCTTCGTGTTCAATATATTTCTAAGCTGATAAAATTTGTATATGAGTTTTCTCAATCTTTTAACCGTATAGCTGATGTGTTCGTTCCAGCGCAAGTGTTGATCGACTATCACTCCTAGATATTTTATCGAGTGAGTTTTTCGGATTGCTAGACATGGGCAATTGAGAAAGTTTCGACAGTCGTGCTTATGAAGCAGTAAGTCAATCAATCAATCATCTAAGCCCTAAGCCACACAAACTTTGCTATTTCGATCTTTTAGTTTTCTTATAAAGTTCAATTGCAAGGTAATATTTCTGTAATTCGATTGATATCATTTACTTATTGCTCAAAATAAATTGCACAATTTTCGAAAAACTTTTTTGGTGCGAAAAGAAAAATTTATAATTTTTTACGCGACCATCGCTATGATACCTTTTCTAGTCTATAGGAAGTTTTGAATAAATTCATATCGAAATCCACCAAACAATTCTAAAAAAATCAAGATTGAAAAACAAACAGGGTGACATTCTGAGAATTATCAATGGGCAAATAATAAGCTCACAAACGCTTAGTAATTCTTTGAACCGTTTTTTCAATATGTGGGGAAACTAAATCTATGTACTAAATGTACTTCCCCCACTTTCCTTTTCACCCCCATTCACCCCACACGTAAATAATCTTACATGACAACCCCCTTTTGTGATAGTTCAAATAAAAGCTTTTAAAAAGTGCTTTGGGGACGTCCATAAATTACGTGAGGCATTTTTTAGGATTTTCTGACCCTCCCGCCCTCCTTGGTGAGATTTCGCAAGATTCCCCCTCCTCAAATCTTACGTGGGATTTTTCAAATTTTGTATTCTGGCTGTAATTGCGTTGGATTATCAAAAAAATAAAATAAAAACATAATTTGTTCTATTTCTTTTATTTGACTAGCAATGACTAGTATTAGAGATTCGAGAGTATTGTCGTAGTTCAGAATCACTACGATAAAATTAAATAATAAATTAATAACAAAAATTATTAAAAGATTTATTCCAATCATCACAATTTTCACTCTAGCATCATTTTTTACTTTACTTTGACTTTACTTTCACGCAATTTTACATCGTTTTCTACTAGAAAAAAAAATACGTGATATTTGCTAAAACCCCCCCTTTCCACCCCTAAGTGAGATTTAGAAAGATTAACCCCCTCCCCCCCTTGAACACCTCACGTAATTTATGGACGCCCCCTTTACAGTGGTGGTAAATATTGATACATTCCATGAAGTCACCATCGATTTATTTCAAAAAAGGGATTCAAGTAGATCAATTCACTAATTTCATTCTTTATTTGATAAATTGTTCAAAATGACCACCATTAATCTCCAAACAATAGTAAAGGCGGTTTTCATTTTCCTGACGAACATCAGGGAAGGTCTCCCTGGATATAGCCCGACATTCTTGGATAATTCTTTTCCATTTAGCTTTTGAGGGTATTGGGTATGCCCTTGTCTGAAAATGCGCGGGTTAGTATCACTACAATAGCGTTTAAATTAAACGAGCATTCATCACTAAAACAAATGTTTTTCAAGAGATGTGTAGTTCAGCAGAAATCAATTTACAAGATTCTATATTCGTCTGTCCGGATCATCTTCGGATAGTTCTTGGAATGGTTCACCTTCCTACCGGGATATCTCTCGTTAAACACATTAGCTGTTGTGAGAAAACGATTCTCCGAACCATAAATGAGTATTATCTCCACAAGTTCGGTCATGATGTACACCATTGTAATGAGAATGTTACTTGAGAAAAACTTCGCCGACACGGTGATAAATTAGGATAGTTAGTGCATATAACACGCATCCTCGTGAACTTGAACATAATTGCAGCTGAGTGAAAATCAAAGTGCTGTTTTTTTTATATCCAGTCTCGGAAAACTGTCAACAAAGCAGGCCAACAAAAAACAAACACCTGCCAATTAGCCTTTTTTATCGATCCAGCAATAGAACTACTTATACAGGGCAGACCACAAACTCCAAACGATCAATTATGGCATTGAATTGTTGCAAATGCAATTTAGATATTGTTGACAACTACTATGAATGTGACTCTTGCAAAAGACCCATTCATAACCAAGTGGCTTGTACGGAACTAAGCGCATCCGAGTCGAAGTGCATGCAACGGATTCTTAGATTTTTATGCAAGGATTGCTGCAGTGGCCTACTGATGATACCAACAATCATAAAATCTCTGGACACTCTAAAGTCGGAAATGAACCAATTGAAAGAAGCAAATAGAGGACATTCCCTAAACCTGCGATAGGTAGAAATGATCCTGCCGAACTAAATGATGATAATTGCTGAAATCACCGATCGAGAATCGCGCAAAAAAACATAATATTATTTGGTCTTCCTGAAAATACTAATGATCAAACAGCTGATAAAACCTCCGTCCACGAAATAATCAATACTGTCCCAGCAAACAATGGATCTCTGGCCGTCTTCTGGCCCAATGCATGATCGGTCGGCAATATGCTGGCAACGGCAAAGATACATCGGCAAAATGTCGGCCCAATGTATGGCATATTGTAATCGGATACCTACAATCCAGCCAGCAATGGGCCAAAACTATCAAAAGTGTGTCTTTCGACCTAGCGGTGCACCCCAGGGAAGTGTATTAGCCCCACTGCTTTTTTCCATATTCATAAATGATATATGTGAAGAATTTTCTAGCTCCATAACGTTATTCGCAGACGACCTGAAATTATTTCGACCCATTTCTTCATTGGACGACTGTCTAGTACTTCAGAATGACATTGATTACCTATACTATTGGTGCAAAGTCAATAAGCTACCTCTGAACATACAGAAATGTAAATACATGATCTTCAGTCTAAAAGCAAATATTACTCTTTATTCTTACCAAATAAACAATCATATCCTGACTCAATGTTCAGAAACCAAAGATTTGGGTATCTGGTTCGACCCTAAGCTGAACTTCTCATTACACATAAATAAAATCACTCTACAAGCCAAAAGAATGCTAGGATTAATATTTCGGACCTGCAATGATTTTCAAAATATTGATTGCTTTACTAAACTCTTCAACTCATTTGTAAGATCTAGACTGGAGTATGGATCTCTAATATGGGCTCCAATATATACGTGCAAATACAAGCTGTCGAATTGTGCCAAAGAAAATTTATGAAATATATGATCTTCAAATTAGACGGTGTTTACCCCCAGCAAGGTTGCTGCAACAAAATACTTCTCGATAGGTTCTCTTTCCTGTCTTTAGAAAATAGGAGAATATATTATTCATGTATCTATATATTTAGAATTATACACGGTTTGATAGACTGTCCTGATATTCTGTACAAACTTGATTTCCACGTTCCACGCCAGAGTAGCAGAAAAGAGTCGTGCTTCTACCTACAACCATATAGAACAAATCTATTCACCAAATCACCAATACATACTGTATGCAAAAGGTACAATGACATTTGCTCTTTTACTGACGTCTTTGTAGATAATCTTATTAATTTCAAAAATAAAATCAAAGCACTTTTACTTCAAAAGCTGTAACAATAATTAGTTGATTTATTTTGCTCCAATCTTTCTTTTTTTTATTATTCTCATTGCTCATTCTTTTTCAGTACCTTTATTTATTTGTAAGAAATTGAAATGTAAACTTATATACATATACTAGCTGACCCGGCAAACGTTGTTTTGCCATATATAAATAATTTCCTAGTAATTTCTAGTGGAGACAAAAAATAGCTTACTTATTGTAAGAATGTGGTATATGCGTAAAATAAGCATGGAGCGCTGTGAACGATGAGGGAATATAAAAATAACAAAAGGCAAACATTATTTATAAGTTATTATAATTTATTCCTTAAAATTATATATCATTAATTAAACAATTACGACAGTAACACTATTAAACAATATCAATCTCTTAATGCTATAGCGTGAACAATATTTTTGTTAGTCCATCTTTAGCTAAAACAATCTGGATGGTTTACCCACTCAAGAGCATGCCACGTATAATTGTCCGTGTGAAAAACATGGTGTTCTTAAATCTAATCCACAAACAGACATCGTTTGACCTTGGGAATTGTTGATAGTCGCAGTAGTTGCAAATGCCAATCTAATCGGAAACTGAATACGTTTGAATTGAATTGGCACATCTGTAGGTATAATAGGAATCCGTGGTATAAGTATATTTTCATCTCTGAATTTGTGACACCTGTAGACATCTGGCGGGGATAACTAATTAAATGACGATTGATCAGTTTTCGACCGGAGCACAGTGGTCCGAAAGCCCAATTTCCTGACCAAAACCTCAAAAATCAAAAGTTACCCAAAGAGGTAAAGCTTCATATTTTCCTCAACAGGTGGAATGAAAGTTTCATAATCCAAAAGATTAAGTCGATATATATTCAATACTTGGCCGTGGGCACACACTCAAACTTGCCCATGACCTGTTTCGTGCGCTTGACTAAAATTGTCATGAGAAACGCAGTTTTTTGTGAGAACGTTTGCGACAAAATGGAGGATGTTCCTGAATGTATGTAGAATATTATTCTACTGCGGGAATCATTACGTGCATTTTTGCAGATGTTATTAGGAATGAAATGTCGGCACTCAGAATTGTTTTTTTTTCCATAATTTTTTTATATCTGTAGAGAATTAGTTATGATCCCAAGAGATCCTGAAAAAGTTGCAACGGTTTTACGCGAATAAAAGTATGTAGAATTCGTAACCGTTGGCATTACCTGTCCTTTCTTGCCCCCTTGGTTTTAAAACCGTACTGTTTGGAGCAGTGTTGGTGCATTCGTGCGTCAGCTGACAGAGCACTCAGTTATGAAAAATTCGATTTTGGAGGCGACGACGCAGATGATGTACTTATGTATTTATGAAAATGAAAGTTGCGATGGAAGCTCTGATGGCGATTGATCTGTATTTGAGGAAATCATGTAGTTCAGCCAAATAAAGAATAATGTTCCCCACACATATTGTGCTTGTAGTAATTCTGCAATAATAATTTTTTCCTATTTATTTCATTATAAATTTTTCCTATTCATTTTCGTAATCAGTGACCCAAAAAACATGAGAACCACAAAAATGTCCTCAATGTTTGGGCCACCCCCCACCAAACGAGTTGCAAGACCTATGTATACGATCGTGGCGTGAGCGTTTCGATGGCGCACAGAACCAAGTGGAACGACAAAATTCGTGGTCGTGGGCGTGATCGTTGTGAAGGGTGCGTTCCATTAGGCATTGCAAATCACGTGACATTCAATATGGCGAGAGTAGGCACACAGCTGTTTGAAGTGACGTCATTACGGCATTATTTCCGAAGTTGTGTGAGTTTGTTGTTGATGATAGAAGTTTTAAGATGCAGAGTGTATATTTAAGGACATTATTGTTGGAAAATCCAGATATTGGTGAAAGGTGAGCTGAAAACCCAATTTGTTTTTTGTTTACACAACATATTTTGTTTCCCATATGTGAAGTGCAATGTTTATTTACAGATACCGAATGAAGCTGAAGATAATAATGATGTAGACCCTTTTACCACAGTATAATAAGAACCAGTAGTCGCAGTCTGTCAAATTCGTGGTATGAAATTCCAGTGCGCATGATCCACTCCTAGCGGGAGGTATTTGGATGCGCCGTAAATTGCCTTGAAAAATTACACCGTTTCCAGGTCAATCTATTTTCTTGGAATTTACCACTATCAATGCACCGACTCAACAGATGGAGAATTTGTGGCATGTGTAATAATAAGAATTGTGTGAACCAGTATCATTGATCCACCTGAAATCTTCCATATATTGGCATTTTATCTCGTACAGTACATTTGTCATGATTACCTGAATAATTATTCAATGGTAATATTTCACTTCATCGAAATTTTTTCGAGTGGTGGGGGTTGGCACCATTTTTGAAGAAAACGTTGCTATACTTATCCGCTAGGAGGATTTAGGGGTTTGATCACGTGATTAATCTTTGACAACAAAACAAAGAGTTAGGACTTGAATGATGAATAAAATCAATGACAGAAATATTATATCTTGCAAAATTCTCTCGAATAAATAAAAATCATTCCTACTTTCAAAAAGCTGATCGGATCTGATTTGTGATTGGCTGACAAAGTGACAATAGAGGACAGCGCTGCAGGTGGCGAAACATGAGAACTACAAAAAATTCCTCAATGTTTGGGCCACCCCCCACCATACGAGTTGCCAGACCTGTGTATATGATCGTGGGACTACCTAAGTGTGACGTCAAAATGGGCGGAGCCCATAAAACCTTTACAAACAAAGGAATATATGCATTGTTTCCTCCAGAAGAATTAGTCAATGATAACTCAATATCACCATATACAAATAATTTTATTCTCAGTTTCAACTGAAAGAAGCAAACGTGAAATGAACGTTTCGTTTGGAAAGGTTTTAATGTAAAGCTTGTAACGTCAAGACTTAGGCTGTCCATTGTGATAAAAAATATTCAACCCCGCATACCACTTTTCAATAGAATCAAGAAATGAATATATACTTCCATATCACTTACTATATAAACCCTTTAGTTTTCAATAAAATTTTCATTATTGTTGAGCAGTATATATCTATTATTGACTGGTTGAGCAGTGTATAAAATGTCTAACTCTGACTAATCGACTCCCAGCGGGAAATTCATGATGCGCAGTGGTCCAAAAAAAATGAAAGTGTGGGACACAAACATCAAAGGTTCCGACAGAGCTGCGACTACTGGTTCTTATTATACTGTGCTTTTACATTGAACATCCAGGAATGGACAGCCTAAGTCTTGACGTCACAAGTGGGGGGGAGATTAAAAACCTTTCCAAATGAAGCGATGCAACGTGTTAACGGTCCATAAGAAATTGTTAATTTCACGTTTGTGCTTCTTTCAGTTAATACTAAGAATAAAATTGTTTGTATATGGTGATATTAAGTTCTCATTGACTCATTATATATTATTTCGAAGAATACCTCCCAAAACTCACATACAAGATGACCTCCAAACATCTTTCAGAATGAAGAGCCAGTGTTTTTCAAACATTTTTTCTTGTCTCATGTTGTGGTTTATGACAAGAACAGATGTGAAACTGTTCAATATAGGGTTTTTTTAAATAAAAAACATTTTTTGTGAATATGGTAAATTTCAACTGTGAATATTAAATGTTGTATAAGTGAAATATACCGGGTGTGTTACAGTGGATGGAACATTAGAAGTATCTGGAGAACAGAAAGACATATCATTTCGAAAATTTGTGGGCGTGGATAATCAAACTTGCTCTATCCGTCTAAAATATTTTCAACAATACAGTGTTGCCGCTTGTATTAGAAAGTAGTAGCTACTTTGTTATTTCAAATGGAACACCTCGTATATTATACCATTTTTGGGATCCTTATAAGATTCCTCACAACTTTCCCACATAATTCCCTATACCTATCTGTGACGATTTTTGAGATAAAAATTATTTTGTCAAATTTTTGTGCAAAACCTGACCATTGAAAAATATAAATTTCTTCCCAATGCAAATTCACGAAATATTGCAATTTATGTTATAGCTGCATAAGACCATCAAGTATTCTGTCGAAAAACTGGATCTCAGTTTCAGCATACAGGGAGGCTCAGAAGTGAGTGGCTTTCGGGGCCTCATGAAAATGACTGAAACTCCGCTTTTTCAAATGGAACACCATGTATATTATCACTTATTCGAAAAGCTATAACACTTTCCATTTCAATTGAGTATACTTTCCCTATACCTATCTCGTACAGTTTGTTAGTTATGATCACTTATGTTATGAATTCGTCTTCAATAAAATAAATATTGGATAGTGCTTTAGATAGTAGGCTATGAACTTCATTCTGACAGAGAATTAACATGTTATTCCTTCATTGTTATCCTGTATTTAAGTTGCATGGGTGTGAAAGTATTATGGCAGAAAATAATTACTCGAATGTGGTTTTGATGGATTTATTCATCATTTATGGTCAATGTAACAAGAATATCAGTAGAACATGCAGAGAGTTTAATGAAAAGCATGCTGATTTACCTCGAACGAATTCGAGAGAATTCATTAGATTGAAGAGAATTTTTCAAATGTTTTTGAAATCTTCCTAGATTCAATAATACGCACATGTTAGACTTCGATACTTTTAGTTTTTCATGATGATATAAGCATTTCAAAATTTCTCTTCAATCTAATGAATTCTCTCGAATTCGTTCGAGGTAAATCAGCATGCTTTTCATTAAACTCTCTGCATGTTCTACTGATATTCTTGTTACATTGACCATAAATGATGAATAAATCCATCAAAACCACATTCGAGTAATTATTTTCTGCCATAATACTTTCACACCCATGCAACTTAAATACAGGATAACAATGAAGGAATAACATGTTAATCCTCTGTCAGAATGAATTTCATAGCCTACTATCTAAAGCAATATCCAATATTTATTTTATTGAAGACGAATTCATAACATAAGTGATCATAACTAACAAACTGTACGAGATAGGTATAGGGAAAGTATACTCAATTGAAATGGAAAATGTTATAGCTTTTCGAATAAGTGATAATATACATGGTGTTCCATTTGAAAAAACGGAGTTTCAGTCATTTTCATGAGGCCCCGAAAGCCACTCACTTCTGAGCCTCCCTGTATGCTGAAACTGAGATCCAGTTTTTCGACAGAATACTTGATGGTCTTATGCAGCTATAACCCAAATTGCAATATTTCGTGAATTTGCATTGGGAAGAAATTTATATTTTTCAATGGTCAGGTTTTGCACAAAAATTTTACAAAATAATTTTTATCTCGAAAATCGTCACAGATAGGTATAGGGAATTATGTGGGAAAGTTGTGAGGAATCTTATAAGGATCCCAAAAATGGTATAATATACGAGGTGTTCCATTTGAAATAACAAAGTAGCTACTACTTTCTGATACAAGCGGCAACACTGTATTGATGCAAATATTTTAGACGGATAGAGCAAGTTTGATTATTCACGCCCACAAATTTTCGAAATGATCTGTCTTTCTGTTCTCCAGATACTTCTAATGTTCCATCCACTGTGACACACCCTGTATATAAATATAATATATATAAAATATATGAACAAATTATATATAAAATATTCAACTGTGTATATCTTTCAATTATTGAGAACACGTTACATAAATCAAAAAAATATAAACAAATCGTGAAAAAGAAAATTGGAGAATATAATAATAATAATGATAATAATAATAATAATATATCGTGTCTCCTACAAAGTATTTTATATTAGAGTGATACACAAAGAGTTAATTGAATATCTAAGATTTATACCTAATTAATTTAATCCACTTCGCTCTCTCAGTCGGGTTTGCAGGAAATACAAAAAAATTACACGTTTTTTGTTCACTGTAATGTTTACAGTATCAGGAACAAAACACATAACCATTTTTATAGATATGGAAATCTAAAATGAAAATTGAATTCAAATGCATTGCACAAACCAAAACATTTCGAACATAACCTCTAAAAACTTCTTAGACCAATTAATCTGATAAAAAGTAACTTACCGTCTCTCAACTTGAACGATATAGTAGTTTATACAACCAAATTCACGAATATTCTAAATAAAACGCTTATTCCTTACCAAATTTTCATATATAGCAGATTACAAAAACTATCTTATGGGGAAAACAATGCAATATTTCTTCGATTGGAAAGGTTTTTTGGGCTCCGCCCATTTTGACGTCACACTTAGGTAGTCCATTGGATAGTTCAATTCATGGAATTCCACCTATTGAGATGGGTCGTCGTGAGCATGAATCATGACGTCATTCATGACATTTTCGCCACGACCCCAACGATCGTGGTCGCCATGTGGAACGTCTGAATGAGTGTTTTGGGCGTTGTGAGCGCTTAATGGAACGCACCCGATGGATCACGATACACAGAACAGCATTATCATCATGTGTCATCAAAATACTCATGTAAACCATAGTAGGCTCCATCGATTAGAAGTTCTTTTGTTTCTTTTCTGAATAGTTCAAGCGACGTTATTTCTTTGATATTGGTGGGTAGTTTGTTGTAAATTTTTATTCCGTTATATATAATTGAATCTTTCACTAAATCAGAAGTAGGAATTGGGAGTCTCCGTTGATTTCTTTGACGTGTGTAGTGAGTTGTGGTATCCGTCTTATAATGAGGTTTATTTCTATGTATTATTGATGCTGAGCGCCTGCTCAACTGATTTATTGCCAAGCGGGTGGTAAAGTGTCATTTTACCGCCCGGCGGGCGGTAAAGTAGTTCGAGGGCGGTAAAGTGCTACTTTACGCCCGCATATCCTGGCGAAAAAGTGCCATTTTACGCCCGGTCGTGCATAAAAATTATTATGAGTGATGGAGAAATAAATATTATTTTCACGAAACAAGTGAACATGATTTTAATAATTAGTACAATGGAACGAGGATCAAAAATCGTAGAATGGTGGACCAGATTTTGGTAATGTGTACTCGCGTACAAATGTGAACAGTTCTGTCTCTTTAGATGATAAGTCTATGGGTCGGGGGCTACTACCACAGAGTTCACATATACTCTGTGCTACTACACCGACGGTTTTCATAAATGGGGTAGCTGCCTGCCATTTAGAGGCCATCTTTACCATTTTACTATCTCATTCATAGATACACGGAGAGTGCACCATCTGTACACTCTGTGTTGTTACTTTCCAGACTAGAAAGTCACGCTTTATTTTGTGACTTGCCGCAGATGCTCTATGTATAATTTAAAGTTTCAATGTATCGAGGATATCGATTCGAAAAAATACACTTGTCATTTCAATAACGTTTACGAGTACATTACAATAGGAAAAACATTTCAAAATAGAATGAGATGATTAATTCAAAAATGTTTACTAAAAAAAAAAATAAGTCAAACCAAAAATGCATAAAAAATGGCATACTGCTTACTGCAGTGCCGAACGTGGAGATGACTCATTAAGTTAAATGTTACATCCGATAAGTAATTTCGAAAATTGCAGACGTTCGAGTCAACATTGGATGACTATCCGTGCGTCATGACATCGGCAGTGGTCCACTGATGACTGAATCGACTTATGACCGCACGACACTGAGCAGATCAGAAGTGAACTTCGATCGATACTTAGCTGTGCCGTCACTGAAACACATCTCCCACTTAAAATGGGTAGTCACGAGTATATGTACGAGAACTGGTCAAGTGAGTATCGGTGAGATGTAAGGAAAGATGTATATTATGTTGTCTATCACTAATCCTGTAAATCTGCTAATCAAATTATGAACTTAATTGTGAAGTGATCTCATATGTGAATATTTTTTTCAGCTGTTCGTATAGATATACAGAAATGAAATGTGCAATTTGTTATTAATTATGAATAAAGTGGTTGATATGCCGTTAATCGAATGATAGTTTCTTAGAAAATCTCATTCGGAAAAATCATATTCAAGTCAAAATCCGAAAAACTATATGTATGTGGTGTGTTCAGTATCAAATAAATGCTATTCATGCAGCAGCGAAAATGTGACAATATCAAGGTATGTTCTATTTTGGAATTCGAGTATTAAGGACTCAAATAAGTACATTTCCGAAATTTAGTTTTTTTTTAGGATATTTAGGATAATATTGAATTTTCTCCACATATTTCATTCGATTAATAAAAAATAACTGAAAACTATAAACTCAAATAAAATTGTATTTACTAAAAACAAAGTTTTCGAAATATTTGCAATCGACAGGAGAATATAATGAGAATATACATGAAAATAATAGATATAAAAAAAACATGGTGAGTTAGTTACAAAATAATTCCCATAGTGATTATTCATAATGTTAACTGAACATAAAATCATAAAATTAACAGATTGAGATTATTAGAATAAAATAAAATTTGAAAATTTGAAAGCAGGAGAAGCCACCTAAGCCAGGCTTGTGTTGTGGAGCCATCTCCCGCGAATAATTTCCAGTGAAAGACAGAAAATGAAGACAGAAAACAGAAAATGAAAGACAGAAAATAAAAGAATCTTAGAGAGTACTATATAATGTCTTCTCTTTAGTTTAGAGATTATGAAATCATGTAAACCTCGAGGAAATGGGGAAAACAGGCATTTATTTTTTTTCTGCTTTCAGTTTTCAATTATATTCAGCAATAATTCCCGGTGAGTAGTTACGAAGTGTTTTATTTCTTTTCTCCGTATCTTCTCACTAGTTAGAAGCTTAATATCAGAAGGAACCAGATTATATAACTTAGGTCCGTGGTAAGTAATGAATTTTTGGGTATGAGTCAACCTACATTGAGGAAGATTGAGCGGCTGACATGTCATTCTGCGAGTATTATATGTATGGGAAACATAGTCATGCGGACCATTTGTAGTCCATAAAATGCATTGATATATGTATAAGGTTCTCAAAGCTAAAACCTCTGATTTTTCATATAACTCACTTGTGGGGAAACGTTTTTTTTTCAGTATGATTTTTAACAAAGTATTTTGAATCATTTCTAGGTTACCACCCCATACAACCACACAGTAACGTAATATAGATTCAGCCAATGCATTATAAACCATCAACAAGTTCTTCGTGTTCAATATATTTCTAAGCTGATAAAATTTGTATATGAGTTTTCTCAATCTTTTAACCGTATAGCTGATGTGTTCGTTCCAGCGCAAGTGTTGATCGACTATCACTCCTAGATATTTTATCGAGTGAGTTTTTCGGATTGCTAGACATGGGCAATTGAGAAAGTTTCGACAGTCGTGCTTATGAAGCAGTAAGTCAATCAATCAATCATCTAAGCCCTAAGCCACACAAACTTTGCTATTTCGATCTTTTAGTTTTCTTATAAAGTTCAATTGCAAGGTAATATTTCTGTAATTCGATTGATATCATTTACTTATTGCTCAAAATAAATTGCACAATTTTCGAAAAACTTTTTTGGTGCGAAAAGAAAAATTTATAATTTTTTACGCGACCATCGCTATGATACCTTTTCTAGTCTATAGGAAGTTTTGAATAAATTCATATCGAAATCCACCAAACAATTCTAAAAAAATCAAGATTGAAAAACAAACAGGGTGACATTCTGAGAATTATCAATGGGCAAATAATAAGCTCACAAACGCTTAGTAATTCTTTGAACCGTTTTTTCAATATGTGGGGAAACTAAATCTATGTACTAAATGTACTTCCCCCACTTTCCTTTTCACCCCCATTCACCCCACACGTAAATAATCTTACATGACAACCCCCTTTTGTGATAGTTCAAATAAAAGCTTTTAAAAAGTGCTTTGGGGACGTCCATAAATTACGTGAGGCATTTTTTAGGATTTTCTGACCCTCCCGCCCTCCTTGGTGAGATTTCGCAAGATTCCCCCTCCTCAAATCTTACGTGGGATTTTTCAAATTTTGTATTCTGGCTGTAATTGCGTTGGATTATCAAAAAAATAAAATAAAAACATAATTTGTTCTATTTCTTTTATTTGACTAGCAATGACTAGTATTAGAGATTCGAGAGTATTGTCGTAGTTCAGAATCACTACGATAAAATTAAATAATAAATTAATAACAAAAATTATTAAAAGATTTATTCCAATCATCACAATTTTCACTCTAGCATCATTTTTTACTTTACTTTGACTTTACTTTCACGCAATTTTACATCGTTTTCTACTAGAAAAAAAAATACGTGATATTTGCTAAAACCCCCCCTTTCCACCCCTAAGTGAGATTTAGAAAGATTAACCCCCTCCCCCCCTTGAACACCTCACGTAATTTATGGACGCCCCCTTTACAGTGGTGGTAAATATTGATACATTCCATGAAGTCACCATCGATTTATTTCAAAAAAGGGATTCAAGTAGATCAATTCACTAATTTCATTCTTTATTTGATAAATTGTTCAAAATGACCACCATTAATCTCCAAACAATAGTAAAGGCGGTTTTCATTTTCCTGACGAACATCAGGGAAGGTCTCCCTGGATATAGCCCGACATTCTTGGATAATTCTTTTCCATTTAGCTTTTGAGGGTATTGGGTATGCCCTTGTCTGAAAATGCGCGGGTTAGTATCACTACAATAGCGTTTAAATTAAACGAGCATTCATCACTAAAACAAATGTTTTTCAAGAGATGTGTAGTTCAGCAGAAATCAATTTACAAGATTCTATATTCGTCTGTCCGGATCATCTTCGGATAGTTCTTGGAATGGTTCACCTTCCTACCGGGATATCTCTCGTTAAACACATTAGCTGTTGTGAGAAAACGATTCTCCGAACCATAAATGAGTATTATCTCCACAAGTTCGGTCATGATGTACACCATTGTAATGAGAATGTTACTTGAGAAAAACTTCGCCGACACGGTGATAAATTAGGATAGTTAGTGCATATAACACGCATCCTCGTGAACTTGAACATAATTGCAGCTGAGTGAAAATCAAAGTGCTGTTTTTTTTATATCCAGTCTCGGAAAACTGTCAACAAAGCAGGCCAACAAAAAACAAACACCTGCCAATTAGCCTTTTTTATCGATCCAGCAATAGAACTACTTATACAGGGCAGACCACAAACTCCAAACGATCAATTATGGCATTGAATTGTTGCAAATGCAATTTAGATATTGTTGACAACTACTATGAATGTGACTCTTGCAAAAGACCCATTCATAACCAAGTGGCTTGTACGGAACTAAGCGCATCCGAGTCGAAGTGCATGCAACGGATTCTTAGATTTTTATGCAAGGATTGCTGCAGTGGCCTACTGATGATACCAACAATCATAAAATCTCTGGACACTCTAAAGTCGGAAATGAACCAATTGAAAGAAGCAAATAGAGGACATTCCCTAAACCTGCGATAGGTAGAAATGATCCTGCCGAACTAAATGATGATAATTGCTGAAATCACCGATCGAGAATCGCGCAAAAAAACATAATATTATTTGGTCTTCCTGAAAATACTAATGATCAAACAGCTGATAAAACCTCCGTCCACGAAATAATCAATACTGTCCCAGCAAACAATGGATCTCTGGCCGTCTTCTGGCCCAATGCATGATCGGTCGGCAATATGCTGGCAACGGCAAAGATACATCGGCAAAATGTCGGCCCAATGTATGGCATATTGTAATCGGATACCTACAATCCAGCCAGCAATGGGCCAAAACTATCAAAAGTGTGTCTTTCGACCTAGCGGTGCACCCCAGGGAAGTGTATTAGCCCCACTGCTTTTTTCCATATTCATAAATGATATATGTGAAGAATTTTCTAGCTCCATAACGTTATTCGCAGACGACCTGAAATTATTTCGACCCATTTCTTCATTGGACGACTGTCTAGTACTTCAGAATGACATTGATTACCTATACTATTGGTGCAAAGTCAATAAGCTACCTCTGAACATACAGAAATGTAAATACATGATCTTCAGTCTAAAAGCAAATATTACTCTTTATTCTTACCAAATAAACAATCATATCCTGACTCAATGTTCAGAAACCAAAGATTTGGGTATCTGGTTCGACCCTAAGCTGAACTTCTCATTACACATAAATAAAATCACTCTACAAGCCAAAAGAATGCTAGGATTAATATTTCGGACCTGCAATGATTTTCAAAATATTGATTGCTTTACTAAACTCTTCAACTCATTTGTAAGATCTAGACTGGAGTATGGATCTCTAATATGGGCTCCAATATATACGTGCAAATACAAGCTGTCGAATTGTGCCAAAGAAAATTTATGAAATATATGATCTTCAAATTAGACGGTGTTTACCCCCAGCAAGGTTGCTGCAACAAAATACTTCTCGATAGGTTCTCTTTCCTGTCTTTAGAAAATAGGAGAATATATTATTCATGTATCTATATATTTAGAATTATACACGGTTTGATAGACTGTCCTGATATTCTGTACAAACTTGATTTCCACGTTCCACGCCAGAGTAGCAGAAAAGAGTCGTGCTTCTACCTACAACCATATAGAACAAATCTATTCACCAAATCACCAATACATACTGTATGCAAAAGGTACAATGACATTTGCTCTTTTACTGACGTCTTTGTAGATAATCTTATTAATTTCAAAAATAAAATCAAAGCACTTTTACTTCAAAAGCTGTAACAATAATTAGTTGATTTATTTTGCTCCAATCTTTCTTTTTTTTATTATTCTCATTGCTCATTCTTTTTCAGTACCTTTATTTATTTGTAAGAAATTGAAATGTAAACTTATATACATATACTAGCTGACCCGGCAAACGTTGTTTTGCCATATATAAATAATTTCCTAGTAATTTCTAGTGGAGACAAAAAATAGCTTACTTATTGTAAGAATGTGGTATATGCGTAAAATAAGCATGGAGCGCTGTGAACGATGAGGGAATATAAAAATAACATAAGGCAAACATTATTTATAAGTTATTATAATTTATTCCTTAAAATTATATATCATTAATTAAACAATTACGACAGTAACACTATTAAACAATATCAATCTCTTAATGCTATAGCGTGAACAATATTTTTGTTAGTCCATCTTTAGCTAAAACAATCTGGATGGTTTACCCACTCAAGAGCATGCCACGTATAATTGTCCGTGTGAAAAACATGGTGTTCTTAAATCTAATCCACAAACAGACATCGTTTGACCTTGGGAATTGTTGATAGTCGCAGTAGTTGCAAATGCCAATCTAATCGGAAACTGAATACGTTTGAATTGAATTGGCACATCTGTAGGTATAATAGGAATCCGTGGTATAAGTATATTTTCATCTCTGAATTTGTGACACCTGTAGACATCTGGCGGGGATAACTAATTAAATGACGATTGATCAGTTTTCGACCGGAGCACAGTGGTCCGAAAGCCCAATTTCCTGACCAAAACCTCAAAAATCAAAAGTTACCCAAAGAGGTAAAGCTTCATATTTTCCTCAACAGGTGGAATGAAAGTTTCATAATCCAAAAGATTAAGTCGATATATATTCAATACTTGGCCGTGGGCACACACTCAAACTTGCCCATGACCTGTTTCGTGCGCTTGACTAAAATTGTCATGAGAAACGCAGTTTTTTGTGAGAACGTTTGCGACAAAATGGAGGATGTTCCTGAATGTATGTAGAATATTATTCTACTGCGGGAATCATTACGTGCATTTTTGCAGATGTTATTAGGAATGAAATGTCGGCACTCAGAATTGTTTTTTTTTCCATAATTTTTTTATATCTGTAGAGAATTAGTTATGATCCCAAGAGATCCTGAAAAAGTTGCAACGGTTTTACGCGAATAAAAGTATGTAGAATTCGTAACCGTTGGCATTACCTGTCCTTTCTTGCCCCCTTGGTTTTAAAACCGTACTGTTTGGAGCAGTGTTGGTGCATTCGTGCGTCAGCTGACAGAGCACTCAGTTATGAAAAATTCGATTTTGGAGGCGACGACGCAGATGATGTACTTATGTATTTATGAAAATGAAAGTTGCGATGGAAGCTCTGATGGCGATTGATCTGTATTTGAGGAAATCATGTAGTTCAGCCAAATAAAGAATAATGTTCCCCACACATATTGTGCTTGTAGTAATTCTGCAATAATAATTTTTTCCTATTTATTTCATTATAAATTTTTCCTATTCATTTTCGTAATCAGTGACCCAAAAAACATGAGAACCACAAAAATGTCCTCAATGTTTGGGCCACCCCCCACCAAACGAGTTGCAAGACCTATGTATACGATCGTGGCGTGAGCGTTTCGATGGCGCACAGAACCAAGTGGAACGACAAAATTCGTGGTCGTGGGCGTGATCGTTGTGAAGGGTGCGTTCCATTAGGCATTGCAAATCACGTGACATTCAATATGGCGAGAGTAGGCACACAGCTGTTTGAAGTGACGTCATTACGGCATTATTTCCGAAGTTGTGTGAGTTTGTTGTTGATGATAGAAGTTTTAAGATGCAGAGTGTATATTTAAGGACATTATTGTTGGAAAATCCAGATATTGGTGAAAGGTGAGCTGAAAACCCAATTTGTTTTTTGTTTACACAACATATTTTGTTTCCCATATGTGAAGTGCAATGTTTATTTACAGATACCGAATGAAGCTGAAGATAATAATGATGTAGACCCTTTTACCACAGTATAATAAGAACCAGTAGTCGCAGTCTGTCAAATTCGTGGTATGAAATTCCAGTGCGCATGATCCACTCCTAGCGGGAGGTATTTGGATGCGCCGTAAATTGCCTTGAAAAATTACACCGTTTCCAGGTCAATCTATTTTCTTGGAATTTACCACTATCAATGCACCGACTCAACAGATGGAGAATTTGTGGCATGTGTAATAATAAGAATTGTGTGAACCAGTATCATTGATCCACCTGAAATCTTCCATATATTGGCATTTTATCTCGTACAGTACATTTGTCATGATTACCTGAATAATTATTCAATGGTAATATTTCACTTCATCGAAATTTTTTCGAGTGGTGGGGGTTGGCACCATTTTTGAAGAAAACGTTGCTATACTTATCCGCTAGGAGGATTTAGGGGTTTGATCACGTGATTAATCTTTGACAACAAAACAAAGAGTTAGGACTTGAATGATGAATAAAATCAATGACAGAAATATTATATCTTGCAAAATTCTCTCGAATAAATAAAAATCATTCCTACTTTCAAAAAGCTGATCGGATCTGATTTGTGATTGGCTGACAAAGTGACAATAGAGGACAGCGCTGCAGGTGGCGAAACATGAGAACTACAAAAAATTCCTCAATGTTTGGGCCACCCCCCACCATACGAGTTGCCAGACCTGTGTATATGATCGTGGGACTACCTAAGTGTGACGTCAAAATGGGCGGAGCCCATAAAACCTTTACAAACAAAGGAATATATGCATTGTTTCCTCCAGAAGAATTAGTCAATGATAACTCAATATCACCATATACAAATAATTTTATTCTCAGTTTCAACTGAAAGAAGCAAACGTGAAATGAACGTTTCGTTTGGAAAGGTTTTAATGTAAAGCTTGTAACGTCAAGACTTAGGCTGTCCATTGTGATAAAAAATATTCAACCCCGCATACCACTTTTCAATAGAATCAAGAAATGAATATATACTTCCATATCACTTACTATATAAACCCTTTAGTTTTCAATAAAATTTTCATTATTGTTGAGCAGTATATATCTATTATTGACTGGTTGAGCAGTGTATAAAATGTCTAACTCTGACTAATCGACTCCCAGCGGGAAATTCATGATGCGCAGTGGTCCAAAAAAAATGAAAGTGTGGGACACAAACATCAAAGGTTCCGACAGAGCTGCGACTACTGGTTCTTATTATACTGTGCTTTTACATTGAACATCCAGGAATGGACAGCCTAAGTCTTGACGTCACAAGTGGGGGGGAGATTAAAAACCTTTCCAAATGAAGCGATGCAACGTGTTAACGGTCCATAAGAAATTGTTAATTTCACGTTTGTGCTTCTTTCAGTTAATACTAAGAATAAAATTGTTTGTATATGGTGATATTAAGTTCTCATTGACTCATTATATATTATTTCGAAGAATACCTCCCAAAACTCACATACAAGATGACCTCCAAACATCTTTCAGAATGAAGAGCCAGTGTTTTTCAAACATTTTTTCTTGTCTCATGTTGTGGTTTATGACAAGAACAGATGTGAAACTGTTCAATATAGGGTTTTTTTAAATAAAAAACATTTTTTGTGAATATGGTAAATTTCAACTGTGAATATTAAATGTTGTATAAGTGAAATATATATAAATATAATATATATAAAATATATGAACAAATTATATATAAAATATTCAACTGTGTATATCTTTCAATTATTGAGAACACGTTACATAAATCAAAAAAATATAAACAAATCGTGAAAAAGAAAATTGGAGAATATAATAATAATAATGATAATAATAATAATAATATATCGTGTCTCCTACAAAGTATTTTATATTAGAGTGATACACAAAGAGTTAATTGAATATCTAAGATTTATACCTAATTAATTTAATCCACTTCGCTCTCTCAGTCGGGTTTGCAGGAAATACAAAAAAATTACACGTTTTTTGTTCACTGTAATGTTTACAGTATCAGGAACAAAACACATAACCATTTTTATAGATATGGAAATCTAAAATGAAAATTGAATTCAAATGCATTGCACAAACCAAAACATTTCGAACATAACCTCTAAAAACTTCTTAGACCAATTAATCTGATAAAAAGTAACTTACCGTCTCTCAACTTGAACGATATAGTAGTTTATACAACCAAATTCACGAATATTCTAAATAAAACGCTTATTCCTTACCAAATTTTCATATATAGCAGATTACAAAAACTATCTTATGGGGAAAACAATGCAATATTTCTTCGATTGGAAAGGTTTTTTGGGCTCCGCCCATTTTGACGTCACACTTAGGTAGTCCATTGGATAGTTCAATTCATGGAATTCCACCTATTGAGATGGGTCGTCGTGAGCATGAATCATGACGTCATTCATGACATTTTCGCCACGACCCCAACGATCGTGGTCGCCATGTGGAACGTCTGAATGAGTGTTTTGGGCGTTGTGAGCGCTTAATGGAACGCACCCGATGGATCACGATACACAGAACAGCATTATCATCATGTGTCATCAAAATACTCATGTAAACCATAGTAGGCTCCATCGATTAGAAGTTCTTTTGTTTCTTTTCTGAATAGTTCAAGCGACGTTATTTCTTTGATATTGGTGGGTAGTTTGTTGTAAATTTTTATTCCGTTATATATAATTGAATCTTTCACTAAATCAGAAGTAGGAATTGGGAGTCTCCGTTGATTTCTTTGACGTGTGTAGTGAGTTGTGGTATCCGTCTTATAATGAGGTTTATTTCTATGTATTATTGATGCTGAGCGCCTGCTCAACTGATTTATTGCCAAGCGGGTGGTAAAGTGTCATTTTACCGCCCGGCGGGCGGTAAAGTAGTTCGAGGGCGGTAAAGTGCTACTTTACGCCCGCATATCCTGGCGAAAAAGTGCCATTTTACGCCCGGTCGTGCATAAAAATTATTATGAGTGATGGAGAAATAAATATTATTTTCACGAAACAAGTGAACATGATTTTAATAATTAGTACAATGGAACGAGGATCAAAAATCGTAGAATGGTGGACCAGATTTTGGTAATGTGTACTCGCGTACAAATGTGAACAGTTCTGTCTCTTTAGATGATAAGTCTATGGGTCGGGGGCTACTACCACAGAGTTCACATATACTCTGTGCTACTACACCGACGGTTTTCATAAATGGGGTAGCTGCCTGCCATTTAGAGGCCATCTTTACCATTTTACTATCTCATTCATAGATACACGGAGAGTGCACCATCTGTACACTCTGTGTTGTTACTTTCCAGACTAGAAAGTCACGCTTTATTTTGTGACTTGCCGCAGATGCTCTATGTATAATTTAAAGTTTCAATGTATCGAGGATATCGATTCGAAAAAATACACTTGTCATTTCAATAACGTTTACGAGTACATTACAATAGGAAAAACATTTCAAAATAGAATGAGATGATTAATTCAAAAATGTTTACTAAAAAAAAAAATAAGTCAAACCAAAAATGCATAAAAAATGGCATACTGCTTACTGCAGTGCCGAACGTAGAGATGACTCATTAAGTTAAATGTTACATCCGATAAGTAATTTCGAAAATTGCAGACGTTCGAGTCAACATTGGATGACTATCCGTGCGTCATGACATCGGCAGTGGTCCACTGATGACTGAATCGACTTATGACCGCACGACACTGAGCAGATCAGAAGTGAACTTCGATCGATACTTAGCTGTGCCGTCACTGAAACACATCTCCCACTTAAAATGGGTAGTCACGAGTATATGTACGAGAACTGGTCAAGTGAGTATCGGTGAGATGTAAGGAAAGATGTATATTATGTTGTCTATCACTAATCCTGTAAATCTGCTAATCAAATTATGAACTTAATTGTGAAGTGATCTCATATGTGAATATTTTTTTCAGCTGTTCGTATAGATATACAGAAATGAAATGTGCAATTTGTTATTAATTATGAATAAAGTGGTTGATATGCCGTTAATCGAATGATAGTTTCTTAGAAAATCTCATTCGGAAAAATCATATTCAAGTCAAAATCCGAAAAACTATATGTATGTGGTGTGTTCAGTATCAAATAAATGCTATTCATGCAGCAGCGAAAATGTGACAATATCAAGGTATGTTCTATTTTGGAATTCGAGTATTAAGGACTCAAATAAGTACATTTCCGAAATTTAGTTTTTTTTTAGGATATTTAGGATAATATTGAATTTTCTCCACATATTTCATTCGATTAATAAAAAATAACTGAAAACTATAAACTCAAATAAAATTGTATTTACTAAAAACAAAGTTTTCGAAATATTTGCAATCGACAGGAGAATATAATGAGAATATACATGAAAATAATAGATATAAAAAAAACATGGTGAGTTAGTTACAAAATAATTCCCATAGTGATTATTCATAATGTTAACTGAACATAAAATCATAAAATTAACAGATTGAGATTATTAGAATAAAATAAAATTTGAAAATTTGAAAGCAGGAGAAGCCACCTAAGCCAGGCTTGTGTTGTGGAGCCATCTCCCGCGAATAATTTCCAGTGAAAGACAGAAAATGAAGACAGAAAACAGAAAATGAAAGACAGAAAATAAAAGAATCTTAGAGAGTACTATATAATGTCTTCTCTTTAGTTTAGAGATTATGAAATCATGTAAACCTCGAGGAAATGGGGAAAACAGGCATTTATTTTTTTTCTGCTTTCAGTTTTCAATTATATTCAGCAATAATTCCCGGTGAGTAGTTACGAAGTGTTTTATTTCTTTTCTCCGTATCTTCTCACTAGTTAGAAGCTTAATATCAGAAGGAACCAGATTATATAACTTAGGTCCGTGGTAAGTAATGAATTTTTGGGTATGAGTCAACCTACATTGAGGAAGATTGAGCGGCTGACATGTCATTCTGCGAGTATTATATGTATGGGAAACATAGTCATGCGGACCATTTGTAGTCCATAAAATGCATTGATATATGTATAAGGTTCTCAAAGCTAAAACCTCTGATTTTTCATATAACTCACTTGTGGGGAAACGTTTTTTTTTCAGTATGATTTTTAACAAAGTATTTTGAATCATTTCTAGGTTACCACCCCATACAACCACACAGTAACGTAATATAGATTCAGCCAATGCATTATAAACCATCAACAAGTTCTTCGTGTTCAATATATTTCTAAGCTGATAAAATTTGTATATGAGTTTTCTCAATCTTTTAACCGTATAGCTGATGTGTTCGTTCCAGCGCAAGTGTTGATCGACTATCACTCCTAGATATTTTATCGAGTGAGTTTTTCGGATTGCTAGACATGGGCAATTGAGAAAGTTTCGACAGTCGTGCTTATGAAGCAGTAAGTCAATCAATCAATCATCTAAGCCCTAAGCCACACAAACTTTGCTATTTCGATCTTTTAGTTTTCTTATAAAGTTCAATTGCAAGGTAATATTTCTGTAATTCGATTGATATCATTTACTTATTGCTCAAAATAAATTGCACAATTTTCGAAAAACTTTTTTGGTGCGAAAAGAAAAATTTATAATTTTTTACGCGACCATCGCTATGATACCTTTTCTAGTCTATAGGAAGTTTTGAATAAATTCATATCGAAATCCACCAAACAATTCTAAAAAAATCAAGATTGAAAAACAAACAGGGTGACATTCTGAGAATTATCAATGGGCAAATAATAAGCTCACAAACGCTTAGTAATTCTTTGAACCGTTTTTTCAATATGTGGGGAAACTAAATCTATGTACTAAATGTACTTCCCC
Source organism: Plagiodera versicolora (assembly GCA_037013635.1). Taxonomy (NCBI): domain Eukaryota; kingdom Metazoa; phylum Arthropoda; class Insecta; order Coleoptera; family Chrysomelidae; genus Plagiodera; species Plagiodera versicolora. The sequence goes on along the minus strand of CM072993.1, from coordinate 6,530,588 downwards.
CACTTTCCTTTTCACCCCCATTCACCCCACACGTAAATAATCTTACATGACAACCCCCTTTTGTGATAGTTCAAATAAAAGCTTTTAAAAAGTGCTTTGGGGACGTCCATAAATTACGTGAGGCATTTTTTAGGATTTTCTGACCCTCCCGCCCTCCTTGGTGAGATTTCGCAAGATTCCCCCTCCTCAAATCTTACGTGGGATTTTTCAAATTTTGTATTCTGGCTGTAATTGCGTTGGATTATCAAAAAAATAAAATAAAAACATAATTTGTTCTATTTCTTTTATTTGACTAGCAATGACTAGTATTAGAGATTCGAGAGTATTGTCGTAGTTCAGAATCACTACGATAAAATTAAATAATAAATTAATAACAAAAATTATTAAAAGATTTATTCCAATCATCACAATTTTCACTCTAGCATCATTTTTTACTTTACTTTGACTTTACTTTCACGCAATTTTACATCGTTTTCTACTAGAAAAAAAAATACGTGATATTTGCTAAAACCCCCCCTTTCCACCCCTAAGTGAGATTTAGAAAGATTAACCCCCTCCCCCCCTTGAACACCTCACGTAATTTATGGACGCCCCCTTTACAGTGGTGGTAAATATTGATACATTCCATGAAGTCACCATCGATTTATTTCAAAAAAGGGATTCAAGTAGATCAATTCACTAATTTCATTCTTTATTTGATAAATTGTTCAAAATGACCACCATTAATCTCCAAACAATAGTAAAGGCGGTTTTCATTTTCCTGACGAACATCAGGGAAGGTCTCCCTGGATATAGCCCGACATTCTTGGATAATTCTTTTCCATTTAGCTTTTGAGGGTATTGGGTATGCCCTTGTCTGAAAATGCGCGGGTTAGTATCACTACAATAGCGTTTAAATTAAACGAGCATTCATCACTAAAACAAATGTTTTTCAAGAGATGTGTAGTTCAGCAGAAATCAATTTACAAGATTCTATATTCGTCTGTCCGGATCATCTTCGGATAGTTCTTGGAATGGTTCACCTTCCTACCGGGATATCTCTCGTTAAACACATTAGCTGTTGTGAGAAAACGATTCTCCGAACCATAAATGAGTATTATCTCCACAAGTTCGGTCATGATGTACACCATTGTAATGAGAATGTTACTTAAGAAAAACTTCGCCGACACGGTGATAAATTAGGATAGTTAGTGCATATAACACGCATCCTCGTGAACTTGAACATAATTGCAGCTGAGTGAAAATCAAAGTGCTGTTTTTTTTATATCCAGTCTCGGAAAACTGTCAACAAAGCAGGCCAACAAAAAACAAACACCTGCCAATTAGCCTTTTTTATCGATCCAGCAATAGAACTACTTATACAGGGCAGACCACAAACTCCAAACGATCAATTATGGCATTGAATTGTTGCAAATGCAATTTAGATATTGTTGACAACTACTATGAATGTGACTCTTGCAAAAGACCCATTCATAACCAAGTGGCTTGTACGGAACTAAGCGCATCCGAGTCGAAGTGCATGCAACGGATTCTTAGATTTTTATGCAAGGATTGCTGCAGTGGCCTACTGATGATACCAACAATCATAAAATCTCTGGACACTCTAAAGTCGGAAATGAACCAATTGAAAGAAGCAAATAGAGGACATTCCCTAAACCTGCGATAGGTAGAAATGATCCTGCCGAACTAAATGATGATAATTGCTGAAATCACCGATCGAGAATCGCGCAAAAAAACATAATATTATTTGGTCTTCCTGAAAATACTAATGATCAAACAGCTGATAAAACCTCCGTCCACGAAATAATCAATACTGTCCCAGCAAACAATGGATCTCTGGCCGTCTTCTGGCCCAATGCATGATCGGTCGGCAATATGCTGGCAACGGCAAAGATACATCGGCAAAATGTCGGCCCAATGTATGGCATATTGTAATCGGATACCTACAATCCAGCCAGCAATGGGCCAAAACTATCAAAAGTGTGTCTTTCGACCTAGCGGTGCACCCCAGGGAAGTGTATTAGCCCCACTGCTTTTTTCCATATTCATAAATGATATATGTGAAGAATTTTCTAGCTCCATAACGTTATTCGCAGACGACCTGAAATTATTTCGACCCATTTCTTCATTGGACGACTGTCTAGTACTTCAGAATGACATTGATTACCTATACTATTGGTGCAAAGTCAATAAGCTACCTCTGAACATACAGAAATGTAAATACATGATCTTCAGTCTAAAAGCAAATATTACTCTTTATTCTTACCAAATAAACAATCATATCCTGACTCAATGTTCAGAAACCAAAGATTTGGGTATCTGGTTCGACCCTAAGCTGAACTTCTCATTACACATAAATAAAATCACTCTACAAGCCAAAAGAATGCTAGGATTAATATTTCGGACCTGCAATGATTTTCAAAATATTGATTGCTTTACTAAACTCTTCAACTCATTTGTAAGATCTAGACTGGAGTATGGATCTCTAATATGGGCTCCAATATATACGTGCAAATACAAGCTGTCGAATTGTGCCAAAGAAAATTTATGAAATATATGATCTTCAAATTAGACGGTGTTTACCCCCAGCAAGGTTGCTGCAACAAAATACTTCTCGATAGGTTCTCTTTCCTGTCTTTAGAAAATAGGAGAATATATTATTCATGTATCTATATATTTAGAATTATACACGGTTTGATAGACTGTCCTGATATTCTGTACAAACTTGATTTCCACGTTCCACGCCAGAGTAGCAGAAAAGAGTCGTGCTTCTACCTACAACCATATAGAACAAATCTATTCACCAAATCACCAATACATACTGTATGCAAAAGGTACAATGACATTTGCTCTTTTACTGACGTCTTTGTAGATAATCTTATTAATTTCAAAAATAAAATCAAAGCACTTTTACTTCAAAAGCTGTAACAATAATTAGTTGATTTATTTTGCTCCAATCTTTCTTTTTTTTATTATTCTCATTGCTCATTCTTTTTCAGTACCTTTATTTATTTGTAAGAAATTGAAATGTAAACTTATATACATATACTAGCTGACCCGGCAAACGTTGTTTTGCCATATATAAATAATTTCCTAGTAATTTCTAGTGGAGACAAAAAATAGCTTACTTATTGTAAGAATGTGGTATATGCGTAAAATAAGCATGGAGCGCTGTGAACGATGAGGGAATATAAAAATAACAAAAGGCAAACATTATTTATAAGTTATTATAATTTATTCCTTAAAATTATATATCATTAATTAAACAATTACGACAGTAACACTATTAAACAATATCAATCTCTTAATGCTATAGCGTGAACAATATTTTTGTTAGTCCATCTTTAGCTAAAACAATCTGGATGGTTTACCCACTCAAGAGCATGCCACGTATAATTGTCCGTGTGAAAAACATGGTGTTCTTAAATCTAATCCACAAACAGACATCGTTTGACCTTGGGAATTGTTGATAGTCGCAGTAGTTGCAAATGCCAATCTAATCGGAAACTGAATACGTTTGAATTGAATTGGCACATCTGTAGGTATAATAGGAATCCGTGGTATAAGTATATTTTCATCTCTGAATTTGTGACACCTGTAGACATCTGGCGGGGATAACTAATTAAATGACGATTGATCAGTTTTCGACCGGAGCACAGTGGTCCGAAAGCCCAATTTCCTGACCAAAACCTCAAAAATCAAAAGTTACCCAAAGAGGTAAAGCTTCATATTTTCCTCAACAGGTGGAATGAAAGTTTCATAATCCAAAAGATTAAGTCGATATATATTCAATACTTGGCCGTGGGCACACACTCAAACTTGCCCATGACCTGTTTCGTGCGCTTGACTAAAATTGTCATGAGAAACGCAGTTTTTTGTGAGAACGTTTGCGACAAAATGGAGGATGTTCCTGAATGTATGTAGAATATTATTCTACTGCGGGAATCATTACGTGCATTTTTGCAGATGTTATTAGGAATGAAATGTCGGCACTCAGAATTGTTTTTTTTTCCATAATTTTTTTATATCTGTAGAGAATTAGTTATGATCCCAAGAGATCCTGAAAAAGTTGCAACGGTTTTACGCGAATAAAAGTATGTAGAATTCGTAACCGTTGGCATTACCTGTCCTTTCTTGCCCCCTTGGTTTTAAAACCGTACTGTTTGGAGCAGTGTTGGTGCATTCGTGCGTCAGCTGACAGAGCACTCAGTTATGAAAAATTCGATTTTGGAGGCGACGACGCAGATGATGTACTTATGTATTTATGAAAATGAAAGTTGCGATGGAAGCTCTGATGGCGATTGATCTGTATTTGAGGAAATCATGTAGTTCAGCCAAATAAAGAATAATGTTCCCCACACATATTGTGCTTGTAGTAATTCTGCAATAATAATTTTTTCCTATTTATTTCATTATAAATTTTTCCTATTCATTTTCGTAATCAGTGACCCAAAAAACATTTATAATATGGATTTCAGCACAAACGTATTATTTTTTGAAAATAATGTCCGCCATTTTGGATCCGCCATTTTGAATTTAGATTTTTTCTTCATTTTCGTAATCAGCGACCCAAAAAACACTTATAATATGAATTTCAGCGTAAACGTACTATTTTTAGGAAAAAATGTCCGCCATTTTGGATCCGCCAATTTGAATTTAGATTTTTTCTTCATTTTCTTAATCAGCGACCCAAAAAACACTTATAATATGAATTTCAGCGTAAACGTACTATTTTTTAGAAAAAATGTCCGCCATTTTGAATTTTGATTTTTTTTTCCATTTTCGTAATCAGCGACCCAAAAAACTATGAATCTGAACATTTGTGAAGAATCCATTTACCTTTGAGGTTTTGGACCACTGTGTGTGGAGAGGAAAAATGATTAAATTACTAAAATGGCTATTAAAAAATAAGGGTTGATCGTAGAAGGGTGAAAATTGAGGATCGTATGTATTTTTGAATGACGTATCATAAAAAAATAGAAATTGAAAATTTTGTCTGAAAAATAAAAAAAAAATTAGGGGTGGACTACCCCTAACATTTAGGGGGATGAAAAATAGATGTTGGCCGATTCTCATAGATACCGGATAAGCACAAAAAATTTCATCGAAATCGGTCGAGCCGTTTCGGAGGAGTTTGGCAACGATAACTGTGACACGAGAATTTTATATATTAGAGATAAATTGTCTTGTAATTGGGATCTCTCCTGTTAGACAATAAACCGATTTTTTTTTAATTAACTTACACAGATATCAAAGCAACTAGTCGCTGTATTGTCAGTAACGAACTACCTTGTTGACAAAAACTAAAAATTTTTCCAAACTTATTATAACTATCGAAAAAAATTAATAAACAGAATATTATCGCGTTTAATTCACTTATATCGACCGTATACTATTGTAGAGAATGGAGAATAATGAAATCAATAAATTGATCTATTTGAATCCTTTTTTTAAATAAATCGATAGTGACTTCATAAAATGTAGCGATATTTACCACCATTGTTAAGCACATTTGAAGAGCTTCAATTTGAGCTATCACAATGAGGGAGGATAGTCATTTGAGATTATTTACTTGGGTGGCTGGGGGAAAAAAAGAAAACTAGAGGAAGTTCAATTAGTACATAGATTTGGTTCCCCTTATCACATATTGCAAAAACGGTTTAAAGATTTTTTTATCTCTGAGCGTTTATGAGTTATGCCCATTGATGATTTTCAAATTGTCATTCTGTATTTTGTATATAAAATCGTATTTTCAAATGAAAAAATAGGTGTCAATATTTTTTCTTTATTGCTGAAAATAACCAAAACACGGGAAGAAATAAAATGTCAAAAAGTGGAAGAGCAAAGCAGACTTATTAAAATACACATTGACGAATGAGCGTATTTCCACATTTTTGATAATATCTCTGTGATATCCATTTTAGCAATATGGCATACCCATGCAAATCGATAGGAGATGAAATTTTGCACCGGATAGTGTAAAAATCATGGTCATTCCTCTTGAAATTGGGATTTGAAATTTCCAAGAAGTAAACTGAAATATCAAACACCCTGTTAAATATTCTGTTAAGGACACCTGATGGCATACTATTTCATTAATGTGTATACAGAGATTCAACTATCTATCATGAGAGATGTATTTGGAAAACTCAGGAATCATCAACGATAGGCAATATGGTTTCCGTCATCAAAGATCAACTGGTGACCTGCTTGCTTACGTCTCACATATATGGCAGCTATCTGTCGAGAAATATGGTGAAACCTTAGCCGTGGCGCTAGATATCTCCAAGGCATTCGATCGAGTCTGGCACCAGGGACTCCTCGCCAAGCTTCCATCTTATGGCTTGCCTCCTCAGCTATGTTCTCTGCTAACTAGTTTTCTCTCAGGCAGATCACTCCATGTGGTGGTCGATGAGGTTTCATCTGACTCTCTGATTATAAATGCTGGTGTTCCGCAGGGATCAATTCTATCACCAATACTGTTTCTGCTCCACATCAATGATCTGTTGGAGGCAACTTCATGTCCAGTACACAGCTTCGAGGAAGAAATGTTAACAACATAGATATGGATTTGGCAACAATTATCGAATGGGGATCCAAAAACTTAGTGGATTTCAATGCAAACAAAACACAAGCGTCTTTTCTCCAAAAAGGCTGACCTCACAATGCCCAACATAAGCTTGTCAGAGGTGACCATACCTTTGAAGTCATCCATCTCGATGCTTGGTGTAACTATCAGCAATAACCTTTCTTGGGAAAGTCATGTGAGATCAGTCGCTAAAAGTGCATCCCAAAAACTTGGTTTTCTGTTTCGTGCCAGGAGCTACTTCACTTCCAGTCACCTGCTTACCATCTATAAGGCACGAATCCGACCTGTCCTGGAATACTGTTCCCATATTTGGAGTGCAGCACCTAAACATATCCTGAAGCTGTTGGATTCTGTCCAAAAAAGGGCAATTCGTCTCGTCGGTGATGCTTCGCTTACTAACTCGCTCACTTCTTTGGAACACCGTAGGAGGGTTGGCGATCTATCTCTATTCTATAGATATTTTCATGGGCGGTGCTCTTCTGAGATATCAACAATCGTTCCTCCTTTGGCGATCTCTTCGAGGTTAACCCGTCAAGTCCAGTCTTCACACCCCTTTGTGGTTAATTTGGTGACCTGCAGAACATCTCTTTTCAAAGACTCGTTCATCCAACGAACAGCGAGGCTCTGGAACACACTGCCCAGGGAGGTGTTCCCCTAGGCATATGACCTTCAGAAATTTTAAAAGAACACCAATTCCTACCTCCTTTCCCTTGCTTCTCACGATGTTCTCTGAACATTACAGGATGTCCCCTTTCGTGAGAAGTTTTATATATAAAAAAAAATACAGACATTTTAGTTAGTCAGTACATCTATCAAAATTTTTCAAAAAAAAATTAATATCCCAAAAACATATCACGATAAAGGAGCGATTCACAATGTAACCGATCCAGAATTTTATAAAGTTGATTACTTGAATTGAATTTTGTCTCGAACCTATTTTTTTTTTGGGTAACAGACTCCTTGCTAATATTTTTTGAGTCAGCCTGTATACTCCAAAATAATTTCCTTTTGCAGCTTCAATGAATATACAGATAATGAGAAGAAGAAATTTCCGAAATATTCAATGGTTTGGTTCACAGAGACCGTGTCGTATGTGGTGCCCAACCCTGTATACACTGTGTCCATGATAAGGATGTTTATCATGGGGATCTCGGAAACCATAAGAGATACGGAGATGGTTAAATTAAAGTCTAACGATGTGCCGTTCAGAAAGTTTCGGAATTCCAATTAGTTCCGGAGATATGCCAGAAAAACGAAATTTGCCGATTTCCCGTGAAAAAAAATACCCTGTATTGAATAGCATGTTTTATTACTAATGCAACGATGTATGACACGATATGATTCTGCGATATAAAAACGGAAAAAACGGTTTTTATTTAAGGTCGAACGTTTTGGTGTAGTTTGCGGTGAAATGATGACCCTCAGTATGGTATAGTAGACTAAGGGTGAATCACCCTGTATTCCATCCGTGTCCCCAAAATTCCACATCCAAACCTCCATCTACATCTATCCTTGCACCGGTTGATTCAAGAAGGGCGACGAGGTACTGTTTTTTAGGAACTATTTATCGTAGACGGTGAAAATTTTCATGATTAAAGTGGTCAAGAGAAAACACTGAAAATTATTGTCATGTGTCCAGTATAGCCGCCAAGGGGCATAATCGTTATCTGAAGTCATTTTTCACCGAAATATACATCTTATGTTTCACCTTTTTTCAATTAATTTTTGTCTCCTAAACGACTCGACGGATTTTATAAACTTAGTCTTGTTAGAAAGAACATTGATTGATCTAACGGATCCATCTTATTTGCGATTTGTTTGATTTCTTGTATTGATACTATAGGGCATATTTTGATATAATAACGAAAAATTTTGTGAACATTTTGAGGCATAATAAGCCAAACAAAAGCTACCAAAAATAGGTTGAGGGATTTTTTAGGAAAAATATAAATTGTCAATTTTTTCGTTGAGCAGTGTATATATTCAATTATTTTGTACAGTAAGGTCATAGTATACGTTGATTCATGTAAATTCACGATAGCTTTGTAAACGAATACAAAAATATTGCCTCGACCTCCAATAAAATAGAAACAACAAATAAAACATGTGTGGCAGTGGTATTATATATATCCCAGCCTAGGACGCTTTCTTTTCCATCGCCCCGTAAGCGTACCGAATGTAGGCGGCGTTCATTTGTTCCAAGAACACGAACGTCAGTACGGTGTGCGGCCCCAAGCGGAAATAGTAGGGCAGGAAGCCCTTCCACAGGGCGAAGATGCCCTCATTCCTCACGATTTTCACCAGCACGTCTACCGGTCCGGAATACTCTGGTTTTCCGTTCACGGTTTTCATGCTCTGGATTCTGGAAACGACAATGAAAACATTCAATTAATAAAAGTAAATTACGATTTTGAGGTGTCTCCAACGACAGATTTATATTATTTTATTTTTTTCCGGTTGTCATGGTTACGTACACAACTTCTTTATTTATCAGTAAAGCACAGGTTGCTTATAATCCGAGCAAATACAATAATTCTCAACTTTTCGGAGTTTCTTCAATAATCGAACCGTGTAGTTGGAAGGTGGCCTTACTCCATTTATATTTAAATCAAGGGTAAAGTTACACTTTTCACCCGACTGCAATTTTGATGAAAATTTCTGTTGAAACATAAGTATTTTGAACGAAAATAACACGAATTTATTATTATTTTATTAATATTTTTTAAATTCGGGATGCAGTCAACAAGGGGATGGAAAATAAAGTGTACTCTTTTTCCTATTCAAGCTTTCGAGCCATATATTTGCTCTTCTTCAGGAACTCTACAATGAATTAAAAATGAACAATTAATTGATGTGAAAAAAACATTTTTGCCATGTGTGTACTTACGAAAGTGAGGTTTGAAATCCCTTTCACTTGCCGTAATTTATAAAAACATGTAACAAAGCACAACAAACTTGGTATAATACAATACAGCTAAAAATTTTTGTATCAAAAATGATCATGATTGAGTAAAATGAGTGCAAAACAATTTTAAAATTCCATATAGGCTCTTATGTATGGAGGCCATGTTTGATTAGAGAGGAAATGATGTATGATTGACAAATAATAATAATAATAATACTTTATTCAATATGCCATATTACAAATAAAAATTCGTTTTCTGGTGAGTTTGATAGAACGGGCAATTGAAAAGGTCTACATTCACCGCCATATGACACAAGGTATAATGGAGGTGATTTTCAATGTAACCTAGACAATTGAAGTTGATATTTGAAGTTAATAACAGATTACTAGTGACCTTGCTGCCAACATAAAATGAGTCACACCATCATAATCTATCTTGGAACATGAATCCAATTTAAAGAAGAGAACTTTTCTAGAAATTACACAAATTTTCAAAGAACCAAATTCAATGAATTCCAGAACGGACATTGATAATCTCAACATTATCTATTCATATCTACTCAGCCTCCCGTCTTATGGGATAGACCAAAATTCATTTTAATAAAAATTTAGTTTATTACCCTGGAGCGGTAGGTGTTTTTATACTCATCTCATTTTATGTTTATGTTTGTTTGTTTGTAAATGTCGAAATAAGTGAATGATCACTTATCGATTACTACTTTGTTCAACCCTATTCTTTGTTATTCTATTACCATTTTATACGCATGTATATTGAATAAAGTTCTTATATATTTTTAAATTAAACGCGAACACTTAAATATCTCGATTTGAAGATAATTGGACCATTAAACGGCACATATATGGCTAACAGATAGGTCGTATGTTAAAAAAATAAGCATGCGTCAAGAGATCTAACCTCCGCCTTCTAGTGGCAATGCTAATTTCATCATTTTGATTTTTTTCTCCACCAAAAAATTTTTTTCCATTCATTATGTTTCAAGGTCTTTCTTTCAACTGCATATTTTTCTATACGATCGTTTAATTATTTCCAAAAATAATATTCGACTTGCAAAATCCAGTCCTAATGGTCACCCTGTATATTTTGGATTGTTCTATTTGAAAAATTCTCTCAAACATTTAAAATTTGCCACTCAACCTATCAATTTTTTTTATATGGTTGTCATTCATATGTTCAGATGGACATTTAGAAAGATACTACTGAACTGATAATAATAAACTATTAGGTTTGTTCCAACACGTCTTAAAACCGTCACGTTATCGTCACACTCATGCGCAATTCATTTAATCTGTTCCAACCGAGAAGTGATCGTAATCTGACCATCATCTTTTTGTTCCAACCAAACTCGTGACCGTCCTCAGCATGGTTTCAGGACGGTAATTTCGATACATGCTCAAAATTGAAGACTGTTTCGAATCATGAGTATTGACATGCGCATTAGGAAACTCTTCTCCTAATAGGTTAGCCCAAGCTTTTTGTTAGGGTATTTATTCACGTTCATTTGTGTTAATGATAATTTCTTCCGTTCGAATCAAATAAGAAAAAATGAATATGAGTGACGATAGAGATACTGATTGTTTATACGAAACAAGTGAAGACGATTTAGATTTTCAGAACAATGAAACTAGGGTCAAAAATCGTTGAATGTTCCATTATCATGTTATTTAAATTATTGTAAGGAAAAATTATTCTTGAACAAAAGAATAATAAACTCCATCTTGTGTAGAACGTGGGTAGCCAAAAACCGTCAATAAAACCGATCCAACCCTCGAATGTTTTTGTACCGTCACGAAACTATTCAATGTTCGCGCATGCGAACTAAACGAAACCGAAACGGCCACAAAACAGTTTCAAAACCATACAGAAATGTTTGTTGGAACAAACCTATTATAAACATGGGATGATACAATTCAAAATTTTTGTTCAATTCGTGTTCTTAGATGAATATTGAAAAATTTTATGTGTAGTACTTGAAACACGAATATACATACAGTCATTATGGAATCGTTCACAGCATATTATCAAATTAAATAACATTCAAAAATCGTTTTACTCTGTTTTATCATCGAATTCATCATATCATGCTACTTCTACACTTCACGAAGATATCAGACTTATTTGGCATTTTCAGACTAATTGTTCATTTCTATCGATTCAATTGAAAATATTTCGATTTCTATTTTTTTTTAACTAATTTTTGATCGGATCTTGCAGTGAATTGATGTATAATGATGAGTTTTCTTCATGAATTATATGGAAATATAAAATCATTGTTTTTATTGAATGTCTTATAATATGAGTATATTCAGACATTTCAGAATTACTTCTTTCAGTTCAATTAATTATTTATGAACGGGTAACATCGCAACTGTTGCTCATGTGACTATAAACTTCAAATAAACAGATTAATAAAAACAGCAGTCGGCGCTCACCTGGTTTTAGCGATATCGACAGGCATGGATGCGGCTGTGGTTATCAGGCCAGAAATCATCGAAGACACAAAATGCAAGAAAATGCCATCCTTCACCTTGAAATTCTCCACAATCAGCTGTTTGGCTTGAGAATAACTAGCTAATTGGGCAGCGTTCACCACCATGGCTCGTCCCATCGTCGGTACTGCTCCCCTTTGAAAAACAATGACAATAATGAAAACAAGCCACGATATACAGGGTGGGACACGCTTGATGGTACCTAAGACTATATAGTGATGTGCCATCGAGTTGACTAACTTTTACGTATTAGGAAAACGGGACGAGGTCTGAAAATTTGGTTATTTCTATAAGCATTTGTGATCTATTGAATGAGAATTATTTTTAGAATCGTTCAAAATTCGTATAACGCCCTGTAGAATATTATCAAATTATCTTTTGAAATGTTTTTGAAATCTTCCTAGATTTATTAATACACATGTTAGACTCTGATACTTTCAGCTTTTCATGATGATATAAGCATTTCAGAATTTCTCTTCAATCTAATGAATTTCCTCGAATTCATTCGAGGTAAATCAGCATACTTTTCATCAAACTCGCTGCATGTTCTACTGATATTCTTGTTACATTGACCATAAATGATGAAAAAATCCATCTTAACTGCATTCAAGTAATTATTTTCTGTCATAGTATTTTTACACCCATGCATCTTGAACACAGGATAACAATGAAGGAATAACATGTTAGTTCTCTGTCAGAATGAAGTTCATAGCCCACTATCTTAAGCACTATCCAATATTCATTTTATTGAAGACGAATTCATAACATAAGTGATCATAACTAACAAACTGTACGAGATAGGTATAGGGAAAGTATACTCAATTAAAATGTAAAATGTTATAGCTTTTCGAATAAGTGATAATATACAGGGTGTTCCATTTAAAATAACGGAGTTTCAGTCATTTTCATGAGTGCCCGGATGACACTCACTTCTGACCCTCCCTGTATGCTGAAACTGAGATCCAGTTCATCGTCAGAATATTTGATGGTCTTATGCAGCTATAACCCAAATTGCAATATTTTGTGAATTTGCATTGGGAAAAAATTGATATTTTTCAATGGTCAGGTTTTGCACAAAAATTTGACAAAATAATTTTTATCTCGGAAATCGTCACAGATAGGTATAGGGAGTTATGTGGAAAAGTTGTGAGGAATCTCATGAGGATTCCAAAAATGATATAATATACGAGGTGTTCCATTCGAAATAACAAAGTAGCTACTACTTTCTGATACAAGCGGCAACACTGTATTGATGAAAATATTTTAGACGGATAGAGCAAATTTGATTATCCACGCGCACAAATTTTCGAAATGATCTGTCTCTCTGTTCTCCAGATACGTCTAATGTTCCATCCACTGTGAAACACCCGATAGAATTTCGATTTGGAGTAAATTCCTGTATAAATTGGAATTTTGCATATTTATCGTAGTAACAACTACACAACCATCTCATTTGGTAGAATCGGCAACGTTGCGTCGCTGAGAATATTTTTAATCGATAAATTGTAAGTGCATTCAGAAGTAGTCCAATTTTCAGGATTATGGCTTGCCCCGTTTTCATCATACGTTTCAGGTACTATTGTGGATGGCCCACCCCGTAGAAATCATTAACCTTGAAAGGAATACATTATATTAACAAATTTATGTTAATGAACTTCAGGATGCAAACCATCGGGTAAGCTGTAGGTAAGTTGCCGAACAAGCGTGGTTTTTTGTAGACAGAGTAAAAAATAAATTCTTTATCCAAAACTGACAAGCATTCAACATATGTCATTTAAATATTAGGTCACTAACAGCTCATTTTAATGAACTTGTCAATGATATTTCTAATGAGTATTATGCCATTACCTTGGGTGAACCCTGGTTGAACCCTAATTGTAAGAATATTGATATTTGTATACCTGGATATAATATCGTGAGAAGAGATAGAGGCGGGGATACTAGAGGTGGAGGTTTAGCGATCTATCTCAAAAATACACTTAAATATTCAGAATTACCTAAAAATGAAAATATTGAAGATTTGTGGCTGGGTATAAAACTTAAAAATAGTAACTTTGTCTTGGGTTGTATTTATAAACCGCCCCGAGTAAACTCTAATGTCTTTTTAAATGAATTTGATGAAATCATCTGCATGGGCTACTTCAATGTGGACTTGCTGAAATTCAGTGATTCTTCCGTTCTTCGCTTCAATGAATTGTAATCGAGTACGGGTTTAAAACAGTTGATTAACTTTCCCACAAGAATAACAAAAGATACCTCATCACTCTTGGACCTTATCATTGTCTCAGAAAATTTCGAAGTCATAAATTGTGGATCTGTACATGTTCCTCATATTTCGGACCATGAATTAGTACATACAACATTGAATTTGAGCTACGAAAATGATAACATCAAATCCTTCAAATATGGAGATCTAAAAAAATCGATGAAAATCAGCTGTACTCTGATCTACAATCAATACCGTGGCACAATATTCGTGATCTTGATACCATTAATGAAAAAACGGAATTTTTCAATGGAAACCTCAATGACTTGCTCGATTTGCATGCACCCCTCAAAACAACTGTAATGAAAAAAAAAAGAAATCTAAACCTTGCATTACTGGAAATATAAGGATTCTAATGGGGGAAAGGGACAGGAAGTTGAAAAAGTTCAGAAGAACCAGAAACAATCAAGACTTAGAGGAATATAAACAATTACGTAACTTCACGAACAAATCGATAGAAAGGGAAAAAGAGCATACTTGCAATTCAGTATCAACAAAAATGCAAATAATGCTTGGAGCACTCTGAAAAAACTCAATATTTATAGTAAAAAAAAAGACTCTCGAAATACCAGACCATCTGTCAGGAGTTAATGACATTAATGACTTTTTTCCAACTTCGATATCACATGCCCCTCAGGATTCAAATTATGCGCAATACGTCGAGCAGGCTTTGTAAATCATTTAAACTTTTGGAAAATTAATGATGTCCGTTCATCATTGAATATATTTCGCACATCTTGAATTTCTGTATCGAACACTCAGTTTACCCCAGTCAATGGAAATTAGCTCATGTAATCCCTCTACCCAAGTCCGATATGGTAGCTGATTTCAAGGATCTGAGGTCAATCAGTATCCTACCAGTTATTTCAAAAATACTGGAAAGGGGTATAAAAGATCAGCTAGTAGATTATCTTGATAATAACGATAATAACGATATACTGCCGGAGACCCAATCTGGATTCAGAAAAGGACACAGTTGCGCCACGGCACTCCTGAATGTTACAGGTCGGATATTTCGGGCAACTGATTCCGGTATGATTACTGTTTTGGTTCTTCTGGACTTCTTAAAAAGCCTTCGATGCCCTAAACCATGCCGCTCTCAAACATATTTTGCGATTTATCGGACTCTCTGAGAAATCTGTTGCTTTTTTCAATAATTATTTAGATGGCAGGAAACAAAGGGTTCTTCTGAATAACAGAGTCTCGGACATCAGAGACCTGAAATGTGGTGTGCCACGGGGATCCATTTTGGGACCTATCCTTTACACTATTTACACCGCAATTTTCAGTAGTTCTGTGTCCCACTGTTATATACAAACTAGCCGACCCGGCAAACGTTGTTTTGCCATATAAATTATTTTCAAGTTATTATAATTTATTTCTTGATTGACTAATTACGATGGTAACACTAACAAACAATATCAATCTATTAATGCTATAGCGTGAATAATATTTTTCGTTAGTCCATTTTTAGCTAACACAAACGAACTGGATGGCAAATTGGATGAATGAATTCGTTAGAATTGAATTGGCACATCTGTAGGTATAATAGGAATCCCTGGTATTAATATATTTTCACTTCGGAACTTGCCATTCAAAATGCTGAATTCGGTCACGTTATTCATTAATTTTTGAATGACTAATCGCGTACCGTTGCACATCCGGGGCGGGACTGCCTCGCTGTCGTCGCACTAAAATGGCTATTAAAAAATAAGGGTTGATCGTAGAAGGGTGAAAATTGAGGATTGTATGTATTTTTGTATGTCGTATCATAAAAAAATAGAAATTGAAAATTTTGTCTGAAAAATAAAAAAAAAATTATGGGTGGACTACCCCTAACATTTAGGGGGATGAAAAATAGATGTTGGCCGATTCTCATAGATACCGGATAAGCACAAAAAATTTCATCGAAATCGGTCGAGCCGTTTCGGAGGAGTTTGGCAACGAAAAATGTGACAAGAGAATTTTATACAGGGTTATGATAAAGTAATGCACAAAATTCATAAAACGTACAACGATCACTTTTGAAAAAAATGCAAAAACATGTCAAACTGTTCTTTTTATTCCGCATCTTTTGACATAAGTTACAAAAATAACACGTCAAAGTTGTCCAAATTATGACGTCATCAACAATTTTTTTTAATGGGAAGCTAAGATTTTTATCACATTATGTGATAGAGCTTGTGTTTTTACACACGGGAAAAATAGTTGCAGTAGGGCTCACATAGGAAAAAAAAACGAGAAAAGGAATAAAAATCTAAATAAACGTAAGTTTCATAATAACTTGTCAATTAACTAAACAGTCCATTAAACCAAAATTATTTCTCATAGGAATTGTTCAAACTGCGTCCCGTTTACTAACTGACATAGGCCAAGACGATGGTAGACCGCATTTATAGAGTTTTCGATCATCTGCGGAGTAATACGAGTCATTTCGTGTCTAATTCGTTCCATTAGGTTTTCTAAATTGTCTGGCCGGTTAATGTAGACCTGACTTTTCAAATGTCCCCATAGAAAAAAATCAAGGGGGGTTAAATCAGGTGACCTAGGTGGCCACTCCATTGGTCCACGTCTTCCAATCCACCGTCCTTCAAACTGGTTATCCAGAAACCTTCGAACAGTATGACTATAATGTGGTGGTGCGCCATCTTGTTGGAACCAAATACTGGGATCCAAGTTGTCCCCATTATTTGGATCCAGAAATGCCGCAAGTAGGTCCGGAAGCACTGCCATACGAAGATGTTCCAAATATCGTTCAGCTGTTAAATTCCCGCGAAAGTAATAAGGACCAATAAATCTTCCCCGGACGATTCCTACCCAAACATTAATTTTTTGAGGACGCTGGGTGTGTTTTGTCTGCATCCAGTGTGGATTTACAGAACCACTTAGACAAAACGTTCCCTCATCGGAAAATACTACACTATTAAGAAAATTTGGAATTTCGTCACAATGCCGCATGAAGATTTCACAAAATTCCAAACGTCTGTCCGGATCATCTTCTGAGAGTTCGTGAACAAGATGAACTTTGTATGGGTGTAGTTTTCTTTTTTTAACATCTTGACTACAAACGACTGACTAACATTTTCTTGTAAGGCAAGTTCTGTTGTAGTTGCGTGAGGGTGTTCTTCTACTGACAGCAAAATATCTAACTTCACATCGTCGCTTATTCCTGGTCGTCCAAATTTTGGAGCATCCCTCACGCTTCCCGTTTCATCAAATTTTGCAACAATTCTGCTCACTGTGCTTCTAGCAATTGGAGGTCTGTCAAAATGTGTTGCGTTAAATAAAGCACATGCTTCCTCATGAGTTCGAAGGCGATCGCCGTAACCTACCATCATTAGAATTTCTATCCTTTCTCTTTCGGTTAAACGAGCCATAATAATGAAACTGTGGTGACACGAATTGTACGACTGACACTGACAAACCGTTGTTTTAGTAAAACAATTGAAAAAATTTATAAGAACAAATGTTCTTACTAGATAAGTTTGAGTTTGACCTCTTTTTATAATTGGTTATGTTATTTAGTTTTTTATTCCTTTTATCGTTTTTTTTTCCTATGTGAGCCCTACTGCAACTATTTTTCCCGTGTGTAAAAACACAAGCTCTATCACATAATGTGATAAAAATCTTAGCTTCCCATTAAAAAAAATTGTTGATGACGTCATAACTTGGACAACTTTGACGTGTTATTTTTGTAACTTATGTCAAAAGATGCGGAATAAAAAGAACAGTTTGACGTGTTTTTGCATTTTTTTGAAAAGTGATCGTTGTACGTTTTATGAATTTTGTGCATTACTTTATCATAACCCTGTATATTAGATGTATGCTGATGATACCCAGTTGATGTATTCCTTCCCACCTTCAGATATAGCAAATGGGTGTCTGAAAATCAACGAAGATCTTGACAGAATCTACAATATATATAAATATCACTCTCTTTCTTTGAATCCGAATAAATGTAGTGCTATTATATTCGGAAAACAAACTGACAGATTGCTCTATTCTCAAAGAATTTCTATTTCAATAAATAATATCCCTGTCCAGATCTGCGAAATTGTTCGGAACCTAGGTCTCTGGATGGATTATTCCTTACGATTCGAGAAACATATATCGGAATGCATTCGTAAATGTATCTGGAAACTAAAAATTCTGTACAGCTCTCAATGCTAAATATTGAACTTAAAAAAATGCTTTGCGATTCCTTAGTCCTATCCACGTACACGCATTGTGATTCTGTTTTTAGACCCTGTCTCACTGCTGCAAATGCACAATAAAGAATTCAAAAAAAATCCCATCATACCTTTACAGAAAAATAATATTTCGAACAGACATAATCTCAATATCAGGTCGAAAGGTACTATAACACCTCCATGTCACAAAACTTCTTTGTAAGAACGTAGTTTCTCTTATAATGTATCCGCTATTTACAATGCTATTCCGAATGTATTAAAAAATAAAAACCTCACTATATTTCGAAAGAATTACATAGAACTCCTTAAATCCTCCAATGTCTGAAATTCTGTCTCCATCACAAAATAATTCCTTTTTTAGTAGAATTTCATGTATGATGTTTCACATATTATTTGTATTTTGTACCTACTATTGTATTTATCGCATGTATTGTTTTTTTCTTCAGTTTGGTGAGAAATTGCGTTTATTTTGTTTTTCCTATTTATTTACTCTTCAGACAGACAGAACAACCTTTTATTTCATACTCTGGCTTTGCGCATGTGTTCATACACTATATATATATATATATATATATATATATATAGTGTATATATACCCATATATATATACAGGGTGTTTCACAGTGGATGGAACATTAGACGTATCTGGAGAACAGAAAGACAGATCATTCCGAAAATTTGTGAACGTGGATAATCAAACTCGCTCTATCCGTCTAAAATATTTTCATCAAGACAGTGTTGCCGCTTGTATAAGAAAGTAGTAGCTACTTTCTTATTTCAAATGGAACACCTCGTATATTATATCATTTTTGGAATCCTCAAGAGATTCCTCACAACTTTCCTACATAATTCCCTATACCTATCTGTGACGATTTCCGAGATAAAAATTATTTTGTCAAATTTTTGTGCAAAACCTGACCATTGAAAAATATCAATTTTTTCCCAATGCACATTCACAAAATATTGCAATTTGGGTTATAGCTGCATAAGACCATCAAGTATCCTGTCGATTAACTGGATCTCAGTTTCAGCATACTGGGAGGCTCAGAAGTGAGTGTCACCCAGGCACTCATGAAAACGACTGAAACTCCGTTTTTGTAAATGGAACACCCTGTATATTATCACTTATTCGAAAAGCTATAACATTTTCCATTTTGTTAGTTATGATCACTTATGTTATGAATTCGTCTTCAATAAAATAAACATTCGATAGTGCTTAAGATAGTAGGCTATGAACTGACAGAGAACTAACATGCTATTCCTTCATTATCATCTTGTATTCAAGATGCATGGGTGTAAAAATATTATGGCAGAAAATAATTACTTGAATGCGGTTTAGATGAATTTATTCATCATTTATGGTCAATGTAACAAGAATATCAGTAGAACATGCAGCGAGTTTGATGAAAAGTATGCTGATTTACCTCGAACTAATTCGAAAAAATTCATTAGATTCATTTTGAAAAAAAAAAAAAGATGATGAAGTCTCCTAGAGTAAAACACTCCGGAAGCAAAATACTTCTCCATTCGGATTTCCGGGTGAGAGGTACTCGAGGGGACTCATCTCTGAAAATTAACTTTTGCAACATCCGCGGTCTCAACAAGAACATCAATGATGTCCACCATCACCTTCAGTTGGAGAAGCCGGATATTCTGGCACTGACGGAAACACAAGTAAACTCGTCTTCCGACAGGGTCCACATGCTTTGTCCTGGTTATGAGCTCCATTCTCGATTCAGATTCAAAGGTGGAGTTTGCCTCTTCGCTAAAGCTAATCTTTCATGCCAGCATGTAGAGAGTTTGGAACCTAAAGACTTTGATGTGATGTGGTTCAAGCTGGCCGATACCAAACTGACCAAATTCCTTTGCTGCCTTTACCTCTCACCTAATGAACCTTCTTATAACAACCTCTTCGAATGTTTATCACTCAAACTAGACTTCATTCAAGAGAATCATCCGACAGCAGAAATTGTGATCTTGGGAGACTTCCATGTACATAACGCAGCCTGGCTCAAATTCTCCAACAAAACAGACGATCCAGGTCGTCAAACTGAGGCCTTCGCCATCACGTATGGCGTGGAACAACTTATCGAGCTACCAACCCGCATCCCGGATGTCATCAATCAGTCTGCCAATACTCTGGATCTTTTCCTCACCACCAACCCTGATTTTTATAGAGTAAAAGTTTGTGCCCCACTTGGAAACACTGACCACACCCTCATCTCCTGCTCCTGCTCTTTCAATGTACCATCGAGCAGCACATTACCGCCCCGTAACATGTGGCATTATAACTCGGCCGACTGGGAAAGTCTTCGTATGTTTTTTCTCTGCGTTTCCATGGAAGAAGGTTTGCTTTTCCTCAGAGGATCCAACACGATGTGCAGAGTCAATTTCTGAAATGATCGTGTTGGGGATGCAAACTTACATACCGAACACCGCAAGAAGAACATCTTCCAATAAGACCTGGTTTAGCGGAAGCTGCTCTAAAGCTGTCGCTTCCAAACAGGCAGCATTTCATCGATGGCAGAAAAATCCGAGCCCTGAGACTAGGCCAGTATATGTAGAGACTAGAAACATATGCAATGAGACAATCAAGCATTCGAAAGATGCTCACAATGCCAAGTTGAATATCCTAACGGATCCCGTTCATTCTGGTCTTTCGCCAAAGCTGTGGGGAAAAATTTCACTTCCAGCTCGTTTTCTCCTCTAACCAAGGAAGATGGAACACTAGCCACGACGGCCCAGGTAAAAACCAACATTTTTGCCCATTTATTTGCTGGCAATTCCACTCTGTATTCATCGGGAAAGCAACCCCCGAACATTACACCTATTGACAGTCACATGCCCGAGATCACATTTCGCCAACGAACTATCCGAAAGATTTTGATGGGTCTCAGCACTGGCAAGGCCTGTGGATCTGACGGAATCCCACCTATTGTTCTCAAGAAATGTGCCGCAGAACTAACACCTATTCTTTGCAAGTTTTTCAACCACTCTTACAAATTGGGAATATTTCCGTCCAACTGGAAAATCGCAAGAGTACAACCAGTCCCCAAAAAAGGCAAAAAGACCCTACCTAGCAACTACAGACCTATCGCACTGCTGTCTATTATTTCAAAGGTCATGGAAAAAAGTATCTGGAAAACTCAGGAATCATCAACGATAGGCAATATGGTTTCCGTCATCAAAGATCAACTGGTGACCTGCTTGCTTACGTCTCACATATATGGCAGCTATCTGTCGAGAAATATGGTGAAACCTTAGCCGTGGCGCTAGATATCTCCAAGGCATTCGATCGAGTCTGGCACCAGGGACTCCTCGCCAAGCTTCCATCTTATGGCTTGCCTCCTCAGCTATGTTCTCTGCTAACTAGTTTTCTCTCAGGCAGATCACTCCATGTGGTGGTCGATGGAGTTTCATCTGACTCTCTGATTATAAATGCTGGTGTTCCGCAGGGATCAATTCTATCACCAATACTGTTTCTGCTCCACATCAATGATCTGTTGGAGGCAACTTCATGTCCAGTACACAGCTTCGAGGAAGAAATGTTAACAACATAGATATGGATTTGGCAACAATTCTCGAATGGGGATCCAAAAACTTAGTGGATTTCAATGCAAACAAAACACAAGCGTCTTTTCTCCAAAAAGGCTGACCTCACAATGCCCAACATAAGCTTGTCAGAGGTGACCATACCTTTGAAGTCATCCATCTCGATGCTTGGTGTAACTATCAGCAATAACCTTTCTTGGGAAAGTCATGTGAGATCAATCGCTAAAAGTGTCTCCCAAAAACTTGGTTTTCTGTTTCGTGCCAGGAGCTACTTCACTTCCAGTCACCTGCTTACCATCTATAAGGCACAAATCCGACCTGTCCTGGAATACTGTTGAGTGCAGCACCTAAACATATCCTGAAGCTGTTGGATTCTGTCCAGAAAAGGGCGATTCGTCTCGTCGGTGATGCTTCGCTTACTAACTAATTTTCATGGGCGGTGCTCTTCTGAGATATCAACAATCGTTCCTCCTTTGGCGATCTCTTCGAGGTTAACCCGTCAAGTCCAGTCTTCACACCCCTTTGTGGTTAATTTGGTGACCTGCAGAACATCTCTTTTCAAAGACTCGTTCATCCAACGAACAGCGAGGCTCTGGAACACATTGCCCAGGGAGGTGTTCCCCTAGGCATATGACCTTCAGAAATTTAAAAAGAACACCAATTCCTACCTCCTTTCCCTTGCTTCTCACGATGTTCTCTGAACATTACAGCATGTCTCCTTTCGTGAGAAGTTTTATATATATAAAAAAAAGATTGAAAAGAAATTTTGAAATGCTTATATCATCATGAAAAGCTAAAAGTATCAAAGTCTAACATGTGTATTGATAAATCTAGAAAGATTTCAAAAACATTTCAAAATTTCTCTTCAATCTGATGAATATCCTCGGATTCATCCGAGGTTAATCACTCTGCTTTTCATTAAACTCTCTGCATGTTCTACTGATATTCGTGTTACATTGACCATAAATGATGAATAAATCCATCTAAACCGCATTCAAGTAATTATTTTCTGCCATAGTATTTTTACACCCATGCATCTTGAATATAGGATGACAATGAAGGAATAACATGTTAGTTCTCTGTTAGAATGAAGTTCATAGCCTACAATCTTAAGCACTATCCAATATTTATTTTATTGAAGACGAATTCATAACATAAGTGATCATAACTAACAAACTGTACGAGATAGGTATAGGGAAAGTATACTCAATTAAAATGGAAAATGTTATAGCTTTTCGAATAAGTGATAATATACAGGGTGTTCCATTTAAAAAAAACGGAGTTTCAGTCATTTCCATGAGTTCTGAAAGGCACTCACTTCTGAGCCTCCCTGTATGCTGAAACTGAGATCCAGTTCATTCATTCATTCGGTGGTGTCTCCGTTGAAGTTATTCTCTTTCAATATACTTATACGAAGTGTCGTTGCTCTCGCGGAGTTTCTTGATTTTCATGGTGATATATTGGATCAAGGATCTCAATTCTTTCGGTAACACAAATAAATAGTAAACTTGCAAATCTGAGCTAGTTTTCATATAGCTCGGTTGTATAGTGCAGCTAAAAATTGAAAGTGAAATCTAAGCAATAGTAAACAATCGGGGCTATGCACTGTGTTGGTGTATTCGAGACAATCTGATAAAAGGCAGAACAAGTTTTTGTCATGGATCTACATGGTGGTACAAACAATGACAATGATAATACAAGGTGTTTCAAGTGCAAAACTTCGTTCAATGATGTTAAGGCAGTTATCCAATGTACAGTATGTAACTATTATTTCCATGGAAAGTGTGAGAACGTTGATTTGAGAGGTTTTCGTATGAAAAAATCTATCTGGAAATGCGGCAGTTGTTGTGATAATGAGATGGTTATTGGGGCCGAAGATGGAGGCAAGCGATGTAGGAAAAGAAGTCGTGTGGATGACTCATCAATAGACTGTCATATGGTTGAAAATATCAACTCAACACTCGAATTATTACTGAGAAGAACAACTGAATTGAACGAAAAAATGGAATTATTGTTGGCGGAAAATCAGAGCTTGAAACAAGAGATAGCAAACTTGCGTGGTGAGAAAATTGCATCTATTCCGGCACCACCTGAAGTAGCAAAGCCGATGTCATACTCTGCGGTCACAAAAAAAGATAACATATTAATAGTCAAAAAGAAAGGAGATGGAGATAAAAATGTTGCTAAAATCAAGGAAGACCTGAGGAAGAAAATAAATCCTATTGAAATTGGGGTGGGGATGGAAATGGGTCGTTCTACGAGGAATGGAGGGCTTATTATAAATTGTGGAGATGAAAGGGATATCATGAATGTTCAGTCGGAAATCCAGGATAATCTAGGACATGAATATGAAGTGAACATACCCAAATTGCGCAATCATCGTATTAAAGCAGTTGGAGTTGATGAGTCCGAAGAAAATACTACCAATGAAGAAATAGTCAACAAAGTAATGAAACAAAACAATTTGAACAGTAGTAAAAATGATCTGAAAGTTGTTTGGAGGACGAAAATTTTTAATAGAAAATTCAATATCACATTTGAAGTGAATCCGGATACATACCACACAATAATGGAACAAGAAAAAATTAATATTGGATGGAATCGTTGTCCTGTTTACAGTGATTACGGAATTGTTAGGTGTTTCAGGTGCTGCAAATATGGTCACTTGGCTAAGGACTGTAAAGATAAAAAAATATGTCCAAAATGCAGTGATGAACATGACATAAAAGACTGCACAAATATGAAATCTAAATGTCCAAATTGCATAGCATCAAATAGCAAATATAACATGAAATTAGACATCGATCATACAGCATGGGATATAAGCAACTGTCAGACCTATAGGCGCATTGAACAGGTTCAGCGAAATAAATTTGTGAAATAGCAATTAGACACCAATTATGAATATTTGAACAACAGGGACCATATATTGGTTCTCATCAACGACTGGAAGCCAGGAGCTGTGTTCTTGTGTGAAACACATATATCTGAGGATATCGACTACAGTGAGTTATGCATAGATGGGTATAAACTTGAAAAATGCAACACGAAAAACAGAAGGACCGGTGGGGTGCTTGTTTTGATAAGATGTGATGTAAAGTATAAATTGATAAATACCCACAATGTCCAAAACTATGTCTGGTTATTGTCAGTGGAATTATTACTTTGTGGCTCGAAATATTTATGTACTGTTATTTATCATCCACCACAGTCAGAAAATGCTAAATTCCTGGATTACTTCTCAAATTATTTGGATGAAGTAAGTGACTTTATGGGAATTAACATCATCTTGGGGGATTTTAACTTTGATTCATGGAAAAACACATATTATGGAGGAAAATTATTGAATGACGTGAAAAAAAGCGGATTCTATCAAATTGTGAACTCTCCTACTCGAATCACAGACAAGAGCAAAACACTCATCGATTACATAATTACCAACGATAAACATCTACAACATGAAGTGCATTTGACACCAAAAATTAGTGATCATAACATTCTCTCGATAAAAATAGAAGATACAAACAAGGACGACTTTCTTGAAGTGACATACAGATCCATGAAAAATTACGATGGTAATGCATTGCAGGAAAGTCTTTTTGATACTTCTTGGAACAATAGTATTGCGGATGTAAATATCCTGGCCAAAGCGTTCGTGGATGATATAGCCAATATAATGAATAGAATGTGTCCAAGAGTGAAATCGTATGTGCAACAAAAATTTCAGAACAAAATGTGGATCACCCCTGTCATAAAGGAAATGATGTACCAAAGAGACTGCTTGTATAGAAGAGCCGTACATGAACGCAGTAATGAGGTATGGAATGCATACAAAGTTAAAAGAAATCAAGTTGTAAACTGCATCAAACTTGAGAAGGACAAATACTTCAGAAATATCATTGATGTGAACAGATCGAACTCCAAAGAATTATGGAAAAATTTGAAAACCCTACTTCCTAACAAAAAAAGTTGTCTCCCTGATGAGGTACTCTTTGAACAGCAAGTCGTGACATCTGTACCTGATATAGCTAAGCAATTCAATATATACTTCATCAACAGCATTGAAACGATCCTAAATGATATACCTACGTTTCCAGTAGTGAATGACATCACTGGTACTGTATCAACATCAGAGGAAATGAATCAGTTTAACGTTATATCCATGCAGGAAATGAAGAAGATATTGAGGGAATTGAAGAATGTGGGAGCAGACGAGAATGGTGTGTCGAAGACTGTCTTGGTGGATGCATGCTCAGTTGTTGGAAATCGTTTGCTGGACATCATAAACACATCCCTTGAGAATGGAGTTTTTCCGAAGGAGTGGAAGACATCAGTTGTTATCCCTGTTCAGAAAATTGCCAACACAAAGAGGTCTACAGAGTTCAGGCCGATCAACACCGTCCCCGTCTACGAGAAGGTTCTGGAAGTCGTGGTGAAGCAGCAACTTCAGACATACTGCGATAAAACCAACGTTTTGGTGCAAAATCAGTCGGGCTTTCGTGCTGGGCATTCATGTGAATCTGTTGTCGTTAATATTTGTGATGATTTTTTTAAAGCTTTGGAAAGTGGTGATTGTGTGCTAGCTGTATTTCTGGATTTCAGACGTGCTTTTGAAACCATTTGTAGAACAAGCTTATTAAAAAAAATGCATAAAATAGGAATCGGGGGAAAAGTTTATGACTGGTTTTGTTCATATTTGTCAGACAGGGTTCAGAGAACCAAATATAGAGATTGTATGTCTGAGTGCGTATCTGTGAAACATGGTGTCCCTCAGGGTACAGTTCTGGGCCCTTTGTTATTTATCATTTATATTAATGATATTGTCAATGTGTTGCAGGAGAGTAAAGTTGTACTATTCGCAGATGACACAATGATATATGTTGTAGGTAGAAATATCAGTGAAATGCAGAAAAAAATAAATACTGACTTGAATAGCATCTTCGAGTGGTTATGTTATAATAAATTGTGTATAAATACGACTAAGTCAAAGTTTTGCATTTTTGGAACGAGTCATAAATTAAATGAAATAAATATGGAAAATATAAATATTTGTATCAACAATCAAAGATTGATGCATGAAAAAGAAGTGAAATACTTAGGTGTCATTTTTGACTCTAATCTAACGTTCCATGCACATGTTGATTATGTAATGAGTAAATTTTCTAGAAAAATAGGCTTCATTTGCAGAATAGGAAAACATTTAACGACTGGTACCAAGGTGTTGTTGTATAACAGCATAGCTGCGCCCCATTTAGAGTTCTGTTCCACACTTTTATTTAATTTACCATCCTATAAAATTGAACAATTACAAATTATTCATAATAGAGCAATGCGAACTATACTCAAATGTAATATATATACACCGATTCGAACAATGTTAAATGTACTGAATTTTCTATCTGTGAAGCAGAAAATAATGTCCAGTGTGTGTATATTCATTTTCAAAATTAAACAGAAATATGTTCCAAATTATATATGTGGAAGAGTAACGCATTTTAGAGATGTACACCCCTATGATACAAGAAATTGTGATGATTTTATGCTGATAAAATGTTATTCTAGTCATTTGCACAACTCAATTTTATATAAGGGCCTATATGTGTTCAACAGCTTGCCAGCTGATTTGAAAAGATGTGAAAACCTCAATATTTTCAAGAAACTTTTGAGAGATTATGTATTGTCCAAATTTTAATGTTATGGATTTTTTATTCGATTCCTGATTTTGTTCGTGTATCGACAGATTTTTACTCCACATTATTTTATATATATATATATTTATGTATTTATACCTTCCATTACTGTGTTTCTTTGTAGCAAATTAGCTAAATAAAGATTATTATTATTATTATTATTCATCGACAGAATACTTGATGGTCTTATGCAGCTATAACCAAAATTGCAATATTTTGTGAATTCGCATCGGGAAAAAATTGATATTTTTCAATGGTCAGGTTTAGCACAAAAATTTGACAAAATAATTTTTATCTCGGAAATCGTCACAGATTGGTATAGGGAATTATGTAGGAAAGTTGTGAGGAATCTCATAAGGATTCTAAAAATGATATAATATACGAGGTGTTCTATTTTAAATAACAAAGTAGCTACTACTTTCTTATACAAGCGGCAACACTGTGTTGATGAAAATATTTTAGACGGATAGAGCAAGTTTGATTATCCACGCTCACGAATTTTCGAAATGATCTGTCTTTCTGTTCTCCAGATACGTCTAATGTTCCATCCACTGTGACACACCCTGTATATACACTGTGTCCAAGATAAGAATGAACAGCATGTGGATCTCGGAAACCATAAGAGATAAGGAGATGGTTAAATTAGAGAAAAGTTGCGCATTTCCTAGTCCAACAATGTGCCGTTCAGAATGTTTCGAAATTCCAATTAGTTCCGGAGATATGCCTGAAAAAATGAAATTCGCCGATTTCGTTTTAATTTTTTTCTGAAGTTATTTGAAGAGATACAAGAAAAAAAAGACACTTTTTCATTGCCATTTTTCAATCCCTACAAAACAGCGTTGAGAGATTTTCCGTACGACGTTTCGTTTCGGAGAAACCATCATCAACTTTATTTTTTCATATGGCCCGTGAAGAAGAAATACCCAAATAAATTGAATAGCATATTTTATTATCAATACAACGATGTATGACACGATATGATTCTGCAATATTTAAAACGGAAAAAAATTGTTTTTATCGAAGATCGAACGTTTTGGTGTAGTGTGCGGTGAAATGATGAGTGAGTATGGTATAGTAGGCTATGATTACTTATTTTTTACACAATGCCTTAATAGTGCGCGAGTTTCTATCGAATAGATTTCCAGGAAAATGGATAGGTACGCACACATTTAGCAGTTTCGTGGCCCCCTCGTTCGCCGGACATCACTCCGATAGATTTTTTTCTCTGGGGTATTGCAAAAATTATGTTTACCGGTGTTTTTTTGAATCTGAGGATCAGTTTAGGAAACTAATTCTTGAAGCGTGCGAGGGCATCACACCTGATATGTTGAGAAGTGTTTTCAATTCAACATTTAGAAGGTGTTATCTATGTTTAGAGAATAATGGTAATTTGTTTGAACATTCTCTATAATAGAGATTAGTTTTTTTAAGTTTCTAGTCAGAAATTCTTGACTAAAAATTTTAATTAATTAACATATGATGAGACCTCAAATCTCCAATAACGTGATTTTAATTTAATATTTCGAAACATGAGTAATCATAGCCTACTATACCATACTCAGGGTCATCATTTCAGCGCACACTACACCAAAACGTTCGATCTGTAATAAAAACATTTTTTTATCGTTTTAAATATCGCAGAATCATATTGTGTCATACATCGTTGTATTGGTAATAAAATATGCTATTCAATACAGGGTATTTTTTTTTTCACGGGCCATATGAAAAAATAAAGTTGATGATGGTTTCTCCGAAACGAAACGTCGTACGGAAAATCTCTCAACGCTGTTTTGTAGGGATTGAAAAATGGCAATGAGAAAGTGTCTTTTGTTTTCTTGTATCTTTTCAAATAACGTCAGAAAAAAATTAAAACGAAATCGGCAAATTTCGTTTTTTCAGGCATATTTCCGGAACTAATTGGAATTTCCAAACTTTCTGAACGGCACATTGTTGGACTAGGAAATGCGCAACTTTTCTCTAATTTAACCATCTCCGTATCTCTTATGGTTTCCGATATCCCCATGCTGTTCATTCTTATCTTGGACACAGTGTATATATATGGGTATATATGTATATAATTTTTCGATTTTTTCTTTTTTTTTTTCTCCATTTGTCAGTATCACTATACGAAGGTTAAGTGGAAGACCATCTCGTGCATTCATTGCAACAGATGAACTTCGCCTTTTCAGCCTAACTCATATATTCGTATGTTGTCATAAACTATTGTGCTGAATAAAGACTATTATTATTATTATTATTATTTTGAAAAAATCCGTGTACATGTTAACTTTGACTTAAAAGTTATGTTACGTGGGGTGATCGCCAATGACGAATCGTTATTGAGAAATTATTTATTCAGTAAATTAAATCAACACTAAGAGACTTGTGAGTCAACTGTTGTTTTGATTATCTATAATAATGTTATAAATATTGATTCAATTTTACATTTCTTTATTGTGCTTTACTTTCAATGAATCATAATTAATTTTAATTCCTAGGGTATTATGTGAGAATGAATTACTTATATTCCCTACGTTCCCTATATTCCCATTTAGTTTTATTGTTTGTATAAACTCCCCTATAATCATATTATTTTATTCAATTATATTTGCACTAATCCTTGTTCTACTTTACCACCGTAACTTTTCTTTTGTTATTCAATTATTTACCTCCATAATGTGAACAAGCCTTCTTCTCGGTAGATCCTCACCAAAGCATTGACCACGTTACTGTAATTTCTTCGCTCGTTTGCAGGTAACCGCCCGTCAGCTGTCATTCTAATCAGAGCTACTTCAGCAGGAGTTCCTTAAAAATATTTTCAAATATTTGGTCTACAGTTGTTAAAGTAATAGATAGATAGTTTTAATTGTGTTATAAAAAAATTACATTTTTATCACAAGGGCTCGGTATGCAAACATGATTCCACATGGATCATAAGTTGAGTAACTAATGTAGGTACATTATACGAGTTCCTAAGTATACCTAATAGCCACATTTTTAACAATCATTCATTCATAATGAACGATCGTAACTTCATAATATTCATCAGGGACTTCACAAGGTTTGCTAAGTGTAAAATATTGTGAGTATTGAGTAGAAGTACTAGACCATCAATATCGCCGATTTCCGACAGAATCGCATTTTGCCTTATGCCTGAGTAGATAGGACATTCAAATAGGATGTGATGCAAAGACTCGGTTGCTTGTAAGTTGCAAATTGAACACATCTCAGTTGTGTCTATGTGGTAAAAGGAACCGTGAAACGAAAACATCAACGACTTTCTGCCGGAAGTTCTGATTTGAGGAATAATGCGTGTTATATAAATTTGTGAGGGAATACGCAAGTAGGATTTTGAAGGTTCGGAAACTGTCATTGTATAGGAGTGGGTACGAAGAACTTGCAAGTCTCTCAGAGTCGAGCAAAATTAGCTTTTCCTTGAATTTGTCCAGAATATCATTCGTGAGCTTTTTCGAGTTATAGTTCAGAAAGCGCTGCCATAAGTTTTCACAATCGGCAAATATAAAGTATTCTTTCACCTGCGAAAGCCAATTAAATCTAATGTCATTTCTCTCTAAATCAAGTAGACGTACATAGCAAATTTTGGAAAGTCTGTTGTTTTCCATGGTTTTCAATTTGTTGAGCCAAGATAACGAAGATTTGAATATAATGTATGATAATTTAATGCAGCTAGTTTCTATGCGTATAATATAGTCTGGAGTATTTTTTGGCAAACAAAGTAAACGTTTGAAAAAACGCACTTGAACACGCTCTATAATATCTGCGTAACGAAGGCCCCAGATAGCAATACCATATGATAACGAGGACAACACAATAGATTCATATGTTAAAGTAATGTCAAAATTCAGTTTAATATTTGGTTCATATATACCATATATACTAGGTGAACATTGTTCAAAATTATTCGTTGTGGATTATTTGTTATGGAAAGTTAATACAGCGAATTAAATGAAATTAGGAATAAAATAAAATAGAATGCACCAATGAAATTGCATATTTCATTCAAGTTGTAGCAAAAATGTGATTTTATTGGTGCATTTCAATTTCATTTCATTCTTAATTTTATTTTATTAGCTGTAAAATCTCTCCTTTAGGTATTTAACTAACGATTTGGCTTATTTTAGGCTGATTTACTGAATTAGTGCTTACACTACTAGGTCCCATTTTTTAACATTGAAATTCTCTAATCATGTGACTTCTACTGCTGCCAACACTTGATACCAAACTTATTTGGTATCTTTCAAATGATTTTCTCACGAACAGTTAATCTATGTAAATTTATTTAATCAAAAATCATTGAAAGAATACTTAATTAATAAATGCAAAACATGAATTTAAGAAATCTCATAAAACATTATATTTTTCTTCATCTATAACTGGAAATTGCAATGATGCGAATGTTGATTCAAAACAGAATAAAATATAACTATTAACTCAATTAAACTTCTTTGTTATTGAGAAAAACAATTAAGTCACACTCACCTACAAATGCTCCACACATTCCAGAAACCATTCCTATCATTGCTTTGAAACCAAAACTGGGTGGTTTACCATCTGATGACCTCATCTGCTCAAACAGCCATGTGTACATACCAAGCCTGATAGATGATGGTGAATATTTGTCAGTCTCAAAAATGTTCACAACTTTTGTTTTGGTTAGGTATCAGCTGTCAGAGGAAAATTAAAATGGCTGCTGGGGGGCATACATACTGATTTGTCATATAGTTGTTAATGGACAAACAAATGTTTTAACTGGAATTTCTGTAAATAATTCAATGGCGTGACTCTGAGATCAACTTGGATGATCCAATAGAACATTAGTTAATAAAATATTTTGCTATTCGTGAGTTCTTTTGTGAAATATAGCTAGGAAAACACGCCAAATACTTGCTGTGTGGTTAATTGTGGAAGCCGAGGAGATCGCGATTCTATAAGCTTCTACAGAATACCCAATGTGCTACATTATCAGCATAATGAACTCTCGAGAATCCGAAGAGAAAAGTGGATGAAAGCTATCAGAAGAGAAGATTTGACAGAAGTTGAATTAAAATATTCCAGAGCATGTGCTAAACATTTTTTGAATGGTAAACTGTTGTATGTCCATTCTCTCTCTCACTATACACATGTGAGCAAGTATATCACCACGAAGTATAGATATATCTATACTTGTATATCACGAACAAAATGCCTGCCGCCAGCAGCCATTTTTGGTCACGTGTTCTGGATTACTCAATATACAGGGTGGCCACTTTTTTATTGGGATTGTATTGGTAACTTTTAAACCATAAGATTAAGAAGGTCAGTCAAATGGAGAAAAAGTTGCATTCATAGAAGCATTGTCAAGCAGTTCAAACAAATCGAGATTATCAGGGCCGGTTATTGAGATATCATAAGAAAAGTAAATTCTGTCATTTTGATTTGTCTCATTTTCCCGCTTTATTTCGAATATCATCGAAAAACGTAACGGGATTTTTTTATTCGACAGTAAATTATCCTCAATTTGACATGTGCTGATTTCGTATCCAACGTTTCGTACGCACTGGGCCACCCTCAACCTAATTTTTTTCAATACGGACCTGCATATTTTATGACACTTTTCGAAATAACTTTTAACGCTGGATTCAACGACATATCATACAATGTTATTCAAAGTTGATTTTCAGTTGATTTTGACCCTTATCCAAATTTCTTTGGGTCGGGTCTGTATCACATTTAGGCACCTTTAGTTTAATTAACAACATGCAATACATTTCGATAAGAAAATCAACTTACTCATCTCAAACTGAATGGAACGTAACAGAATCAATGCAAGGAAACAAGTAATAATTAAACGAAACTATCATTTAATGAAATAAAATTAAATGATTATCCGAAAGTTAATGATAAACATTAATGAAGTGTTCGAAATGTCCACCATTTTGTAAAATGCACTTTGCGGTTCTGGAACCCATACTTCTTATACATTTGCTTATTTCGTCTCCTTGAATACCTTCCAAAACATTCTCAATCTTCTGGTCCACACAACTCAAGAATAGTCACTGACTATCTAAATCGAACTTTTCCCGATTCATTGATTGGAACAAGAGGTTCAGTAGCATGGCCTGCCAGATCTCCCGATTTGAATTGAATTTGTGGGGATATCTCAAAAATAAAATTTATGATACTACGAACCCGACAATAGAGATTCTTCGCGAGAAGATTGAAAATGTATTGGAAGGTATTCAAGGAGTCGAAATAAGCAAATGTATTAGGAGTATGGGTTCCAGAATCGCAAAGTGCATTTTACAAAATGGTGGACATTTCGAACATTTCATTAATGTTTATCATTAACTTTCGGATAATCATTTAATTTGTATTTCATTAAATGATAGTTTCGTTTAATTATTAATTGTTTCCTTGCATTGATTCTGTTACGTTCCATTCAGTTTGAGAAGAGTAAGTTGATTTTCTTATCGAAATGTATTGCATGTTGTTAATTAAACTAAAGGTACCTAAATGTGATACAGATCCGACCCAAACAAATTTGGATAAGGGTCAAAATCAACTGAAAATCAACTTTGAATAACATTGTATGATATGTCGTTGAATCCAGCGTTAAAAGTTATTTCGAAAAGTGTCATAAAATATGCAGGTCCGTATTGAAAAAAATTAGGTTGAGGGTGGCCCAGTGCGTACGAAACGTTGGATACGAAATCAGCATATGTCAAATTGAGGATAATTTACTGTCGAATAAAAAATTCCCGTTACGTTTTTCGATAATATTCGAAATAAAGCGGGAAAATGAGACAAATCAAAATGACAGAATTTACTTTTCTCATGATATCTCAATAACCGGCCCTGATAATCTCGATTTGTTTGAACTTCTTGACAATGCTTCTATGAATGCAACTTTTTCTCCATCTGACCGACCTTCTAAATCTTATGGTTCAAAAGTTACCAATACAATCTCAATAAAAAAGTGGCCACCCTGTATTCTA
This sequence comes from Plagiodera versicolora, assembly GCA_037013635.1. Lineage (NCBI taxonomy): Eukaryota > Metazoa > Arthropoda > Insecta > Coleoptera > Chrysomelidae > Plagiodera > Plagiodera versicolora. Next base: position 6,495,893 of record CM072993.1, on the reverse strand, counting down.
GTTGAAAGTTCCTTCCAATTCAAGTTATAAAATGCACCCTCTAGTCTATTCGTGAATAAGCAACAGGTGTGATGATACCAGATAATGGATTAATCACTACTGAAAAAACAATTTTTAAACAGAAGATACTTATATGACCTTCTTTATACAATTTCTTTCATTCTCATCAATTTAATGGAACATATTGAATATTTCTGCAGACAATATAAAATAAATCTAAAACAATCAATTTTGTGAAAGTGTAATGATAGTTATCTGTAAATTCAGGTATTTTTAAAAATTTCTACAATAATCTGAAAAATTGTACTTGATCCCGTTGATTGTGTTTGTTGTTTTCATTTTATTATTATATTCTCCTCTTCCTGACTATAGACAGGTAGAAATACAGGGTGTAACTAAATAAGTGTAAAACATTTGCGAGGGTGATTTCTCATCAAAAGAAAGATAGGATCTTCCATAGAAAGAAACTTCATTGGAGCATCCCATGTTAAGATACAGCCTCTTGAAGGGGGTTAATAAAATTTGTTTGAAGATTTTTTTCACAAGCACTGAAAAAGTTACAGTATTGAAATCAATCTGACTACCAAAAAGACACTTGCCAGTAATTTATTTGATTTACCCCATGGTTGTGAGGGGTGGAAAACACAACCCCTGAAATTTATTTGCAATTCAACTTTTTGTCTTATTATTTGTTCATTATTTAAAAATTTATTTCCGATAGCATGTTACATTCTTAGCGGATAATGTCTGTTGAGTTTTTTGCCCAAAATAAATCAGTTCACTGCAAAACATTATTTTACTACCTGCATTGAATGATTAAAGGGGAATGAACAAAACTAATTCATTAATAACAAAACAAACAACATGTAGAAATCATATTAAATGTTCAATATGTCTACCGTCAGACATTACGCATACATCAAGATGTCTTTGCATTGAGCCATGTATTCACTCAAATAAAGGAGCTGTATCTTGCTCCAATGAAGTTTCTTTATATTAAAGATCCTATCTTTTTTTTATGAGGAATCACCCCCTCAAATGTAGTTACACCCCGTACTTTCATGACACAATGAATCCAGGGAATCTTGTTTATTTACCCTCTAAGTGAATGAAAATTTTCATCAGAATATAGATCATATGATCAGTGCAAGATTACAGCAATTTTAGTATTTGTCATCTTTCAACCATCATGCTAGAGCATTGTTATTTCTACCTACCTAGCAGTGGTATAAGTAGCTTGTCTTAATAGGCCAGCTGATATGCCATTGTATAAGGCAAATAGGCCTTCTTTGGCAATGATACCTCGAAGTGCATGGTAGGATGTTTTATACTCTTTTGGTTTTCCACCAACTCCACTCAGTTGCATCCTATTCTTCACTAGATCCAGAGGCTGCACGAAAAGAGTGGCTGCCATCCTTGATATTGAAAAAACAAAAATAAATTTTATCAATGTTTCAGAACATTATTTTGTTAGATTAGTGAAAAATTATTTGATAATTTACTTCCTTTAAACATGAGTTTTCTGTGATAACTTTCAATGTTTTGAAAGAAAAACTCTTGGGAGAAGTGAAAAGTTTCATACAATTAATGATGTAGCTTGCATGCAATCAAGTTTATTACCCTGCTGATCCACCGAAAACGAATTTCAGCCCATTTGGAATTGTTTTGATATCTCCTGAAGCCATTTTCTAATGCACATTCAAAACATCAACAATTTAATGAATCCAAAATATTCTTAGTATTTTGACTTGATCTCAAAGGTGAAATAGGTCATGTACTGTAAACTAGAATGTTTCTATCTGAGGTCAAATATGTAGACATGCGTTGAATAAATAAAATTTTGCACATGATAATTACGAAATCTGACATAAAATTTCAAATTGTATAAAAAATTATCGATTTGTCAATGTTCCTACTGTTTGACGTAACTTTTCTTTTATTGTATAGGAATTATTCTGTGGTTCCGTGTCGAAACAATTTTGTATTAGGTTAGAACACGGTCATACACATAAGGTCTGGAATCTACGGCAATTTTGAGTGGTGGGGGGTGGCACCAGTTTTGAAGAAAAAGTTTCCATAATTATCCGCTAGGAGGACATAGGGGTATAATCACGTGATTAATCTTTGACAACAAAACAAACGGTTCGGACTCGAATGGTAAATAAAATTAATCACAGAAATATTATATCTTGCAAAATTCTCTCGAATAAATAAAAATCATTCCTACTTTCAAAAAGCTGATCGGATCTGATTTGTGATTGGCTGACAAAGTGACAATAGAGGACAGCGCTGCAGGTGACGAAACATGAGAACCACAAAAATGTCCTCAATGTTTGGGCCACCCCCCACCGAACGAGTTGCAAGACCTATGTATACGATCGTGGGTTAGAATTATTCCAATGAAATGTACAAACTTTGAAATTCAATTTATCGGTACAAATCAATTGACAAGAAGTATGTCGTTTTCAGCTCTTAAGCTAAATTCATTTACAACTATACATGATTTTTTTCTGTGACAAAAATAAACGAATTACAATCTAGAAAGATTAACCTACTTATGAAATTAGTATTATTTCTAGATAATGGCAAGTAATGTACCAGAATTCAGCTACTGCTGTGAAATATGTGGACTCGAAGGGCTCTCAGAAGATGAATTTCGAGTTCATACACACACAGCTCATATTGATGGCAATGCAGTTTGTCCCTTTTGTGAACTATCAGCTGTTTCTCAAGCAGAACTGATTTTACATGTAAATCAGGCTCATTTGGATTTCTTGACTCCCGAATCTGAACATACTATCAGTTTTATTGATGACCCTAGTCCAAGGTATGATATAATTTGAATTATAAATATTATTATTAAAAGAGAACATCGATACTCATTTGTTACTAAGAAAGTAATATGAAATTACATCAATCAGTGTGTACATAAAGAAATAATGAATTCATCATCTAGAAAAAGAAAAGCTTTCCATTAAAAACAATGCATCAGTTTGCTTGGTATATATATTATCATTTTCCATTTGAGAGGCATTCAAACTATACTAACATTTTTTATTTGATCGAAGGGGTAAATCCTATCATATTGAACAATTAAATGATTATTACAATGACTGAACAATTTCTGAATACCATACACTTGAGTATTCCACCAAGCAGGTGGAGTATATAGGCAATATAATATTTCATTTCTGGCACCATTTTCTGTTTTCACACTGATAATAGGTCACCATTAGAAATATCTCCTGATATATAAGTTTTTTCAGTTTTTAAATGTACAATGTTGATATGTTATAGTGATTGCAATGGTGTAAATGGTGAAAGTGATTACTGGAATTTTCCATCTTATTCATCCAATAATAAAAATAACAGGGAGGAAGCCAAAACTAATATCAACATCAATTCATCTCCAAAGGTAAAATTGAACATCTATTTAAGGTAGATAACTATTTATAATAAATGAATAAATGTTTGATGTTTAGGTTTATTGAAAACAAAATAGTTATTCAAAAATCTGAAAAAAATAATCTTGAATTATTAATATTAAATTGCAAACTTCTGAACAAGAATGTTTCAATATTTATGAAATGAATGAGAAATATAACTAAACTATTTTATTACTGAAAAATATCAGTGCAATAGCTAAATGCAGATAATAAAATTGAAAAATATAACTAATATATACTCTATCTGCGTCTGGATACATAATAGTTATTTATGTATCAAGGGCGTAAAATAGGCTTTTATGGACCGTAGCGTGTAAGTATTTTATTAACTATTTACACGCCTAGGTCCATAAAAGCATATTACGCCCGAAATACATACAACATTTTATGCACGACCAGTATATTTTATTGTAAATACATCATCACTTCTCAAGCATGATAGGAATACATCACCGATGAAGTGAGATTCAGATTATATCGGAAAAATGAATCAAGAAGTGATGGAATCCACGTTACCTTGGTTACTCAGTCAATATAGATTTCCGTTGATATGACAATGAAATTCAGTTAAGCACTTGCTCAACTAATTTATTGCCAAGCGGGCGGTAAAGTGCCATTTTACCGCCCGGCGGGCGGTAAAGTAGTCCGAGGGCGGTAAAGTGCTACTTTACGCCCGCATATCCGGGCGATAAAGTGCCATTTTACGCCTGGTCGTGCATAAAACTATTATATAACCTTTCAATCTTCACAATTCATGCCATTCTGCATCTGAATTCCTCAGTATGAACATCTGTTGTAATTGAATAAATTGTTACTGAACAATGTTATATTCAATTTGAAAAAATTTATTGAAATGTTAGTGTTGCTATCTGTCTTGCTCACACTTCATAAAACTACCATATCTGTCTCACCCAATGAAGTTAGTGTCTTGAGGAAAGCTTTGGATACACTAAAATCATTTTTCAGTAAGTAGATAAGAACAAGAAATTTTCTACAGGTTGAGAAATATTCTAGCAAGTATCATACCATTTTGGAATCCTCATTGAATGCGCCAACTTTTAATGTTGATTCCAAATATTTGGTTGGGGAAAAAGTGATACGTTCTTTCAAACTAGTCCAGTTAGCTTCACATTTTGAGCAAGAAATTATACACACATTATTCAAAATCTCATAACAGAAAGAAAACAATTGAAGATTTGTAGCAACAGGAGTGATGGAGTGAATAAACTCTCGATTTTTTTCTAATGTCCATATCTCTTGAAATACGCCAGTTGGATATTTTTATATTTTTTTGATTACTATTATACCTTGGCCTATTGCCTGATTCCAGCTTGACGTCGATTAATGGGACACCCTTTATATAAAAATATCTTTGAATCGAGAAGTCATAAAGAAATAGTGAAACCAAAACCATATTTTGTGAGGTCTTGCAACAACAAATGATATCTGAATGTGAATATATGTATTATTCAAACTGTAAACTACGCAATCCAATCAGATTATGAAATGTTTTCTCGAAATATCACTGAAATGAATAACGAACTTCAACTATGCGTATTCTGACAATCTGTCACTCAATAAGATAGATAACTTTATTTGACTACGTAAATACAATACAATGTATATTTGTAGCAGGTCCAGGAAAATGAACATTTAAAAGGTCCTGTAGTAGGTATAGAATTCCACATAAAATCAATGACATATTATACCGGGTGATTCTTCAAGGTAGCTCGCCCCTATAACTTTTTTATTATTGGAGATAGAAGAACAAAATTCGGGGGTTGTGTATTATATGTCAATTCGCATTATTTGACGTATTCACTTGCTTTGCAGTACTTCCGGTTTGACCGGAAATGACCGCAACTTTCGATTTTCAAATGGAACACCCTATATATTTTTACATATTTCGATCGAGGATGACATTATCTATCCAACAAAACTTTGTTTGTGAATATTTGACGTATGAAAGAATTTTTATTTCAATTTAGGTATTGGGCTTCTTGCAATTATTGAGAAAGATAGTGAAAATAAAGTGGAAGTGTGTGGTATCAAATTGTTCGTAAGAAAATGATCTTTCACAAAAACCCGACGAGCCACCCTCTTTCCATTTGTAAAAATCGAGTTAACTGGAAAAAATGATATTTGTGACATTGAAAAAATTATTATTGAAACAACTCTGAAGTCATCTGTGGTCCGAGACGCACAGCACCGCGAGTATTATATTCGTGAAAATTTGAATTCCTACTTACTTCATTATTTCTATTATGGATTTCTAGTATTTGGTGGAAAATATAAAGAGCAGGTAGTGTCATGACTTTGAATTTCTGAAATGAAGGTTTACAATGATCTCTGAAAACAACATTTGCAATAATTCGGATGGCTTTTTTTTTAAGTTTAAATACTTTGAGAGAGTCAGATGCATTTCCCCATAAAATAACCCCATAAGAAATATGCGAGTGGAAAAAAGCATAATAGATATTCATCATTGTGTCAGAACTTATTACATTTTTCAGTTGTCTCAGTATAAAAATCGAGCTTGAAAGTTTAGAGCAGAGCTTCTCGATGTGAAACGACCAATTTAGAGAGGGATCTAATAAAATTCCTAAAAGTTTTGTGGGTTCATTGGTTCCTGTTGCCTGTGAAGAAAATGTTATATGATTCGTTTTGTTTGTGTTGAGTTTCAAACTGTTTGCTGCAAACCAATATTCAGCATTTTTTTCAGCAGCTTCATTTATTATTTTCTCGTTTATATTTTGGTGAAAGATAGTGGTGTCATCTGCGAACAAGATACAGGTTGAGTCAACTAGATGATAAAATAAATCGTTTACGTAAATGATAAATAGAAGGGGCCCTAGCACAGACCCCTGCGGTAAATAGACATGTATTTAGTTTCATCATTTTTGATCTTAAGTCATCTTGAATAAACTTGAAACCAATCAATTGAAATTTGTTCAGTGAGATTATCTTTCATTATTTTATCTTCCTGAATGCTGTAATTTACGATAATCGCATTGATATATTCTCAACATGCATCTCAAATATCAAATTCACGATGATTTATGAGAAATACCGGGTGTAACAGGATCATGGTGCACCCCCTGTATATCCGTTAGTTTCAAAGGTGATAGATTGAAATTTAGGATATCCCATATACATAATAAGCGGCCATTTTTGATATACGAATGATTTTTTTTACAATTGAGTTTTAGTCCAAAAACGATAACGATGAACTTTATTTGCTCATAAAAAACGCAATTTAGAATTCTTGTCAGGATTTCGATTTTTATAGTATTAGACGGGTCAGTTGGAATAAAACGGAAACATCATGGGACACTTGAATGGAAAACTAAAAATTAAATTATAAAAAATTTCGACGTTTGAAATTTCACTTATGTGGTATCATTGTATTCAGAAAATCATGCCGATTGCAGAAATGTAATAATATACAGGGTATTCCATTTAAAAATCTGAAGTTGGTATCATCTAGTTTCGCCGGAAGTGAAAAAAATCTGTTATAGATCAAAAATTGCCGCTTATTATGTATATGGGATATCCTAAATGTCAATCTATTATCTTTAAGACTAAGGGAGATTCCTGGGATGTACCATGATCCTGTTACACCCGGTATACGATATACATAAAACTTTGATTCTAAAGCAATCGTAATTTTTTAGGTGAATGGCGGTGGAGAACTCTGTCTGAATAAATCATCTTACGGCCATGGTTCTCCGTTGAGATCTTGTCTGGATCTGAAGCTGAAAAGTAATGCTGCCAAACTTCAGTGTCCCATGTGTGATCATACCAGTTTGAGTCCGAATGAATTGGAAGAACATGTAAACAGGTGAGAGACCTGCAGTCTTTGCTTCTGTTGTGCCTCCACTGTACTGAAAACCAAACCAAGATGAAATATAATAATAAAGAAGAAACGTATGTGAAATATTTCTAGATAGAAATAGAATAGAAATATATTTATTCATCTGTTAAAGCGGTACAAAATATGTTGCAACGTGTGTATACACAGATGTACACCTACTTTATTAGACTAGTCAGATGAGTAATAGGTATTAAACACATAGCAATAAATTTTCATTTAACAATACAATAAAAAATACAATACAATTTAAAATATTCTTACATTTACAGATACGAATATTTCAACTCTGTAGAAACTCTTCCTCAGAGTAGAAGTAGCTCTTTTTAATAAAAATGTATATAAAAGAGATTTGAAGCATTTTGTATCTTAATGTGGTTATAAAATAAGATTCCTTTGTGCATATGGGAGTTTTGGTCTATGGTTAGCCTTGAAAATGGTTGATATAAGTTTTCCGCTCCTCTCGTATTGTAGTTATGATGAGAGCTGTTTGTAGGTAACTCCTTTAGTAGTTTTTGTACATTTAAAGTGACTAGAAATATGTACAATGAATATTATGTAATATCAGAAAACTTAGGAGTTTTCCGAGACATTTGAGTATATTTCATTCAGCTAAATTCACAAAAAAATATGAGTTGTGCCAGTATGTACTGAAACAAAAACATGAAGATTACAGATATAATGAGTAGCTTTAAATATAATGCCCAATGATTTTTTTCATCTCGCCGGTATCTGTGAAATTAGATAAATAAAAATGTATTGATTTAAAAAATATACACGGTGATTCACCTGATTCATTAGTGGTTCATAGAGAACTAACAGATATATCAACTTGAGAATTTTGTCGCAGCTACAGCTCAATGTGATCTATTTTCCTAAAATATTTTCAATACGCTATTACTTCCGGTTGAACTTCGTTTTTTCAAATGGAACACCTTGTTTATTTTTAGATTTTCGAATTCTACGAAAAATTCTGGGTCGCTAATATTTTGAATCGCTCCTGATTCGTTTTTAGGATATCCTATTTTTTCGAAAAATTTTCACAGATGGACTGACTAAGTAAAATGTCTATATTATTATCTACATCTCTCATGATACAGAGTTCAATCCTCGTATACACATTAACGAAAGAGTATTCTATCAGGTACCCCTAACAGTTTTACAAAATATTCAACAGGGTGTTCGATATTTCAGTTTACTTTTTGGAAATTTCAAGTCCCAACAACTTCCTTATTCCAAATGGAATGACCATCAAATTTTCACACTATCCAACGCAAAATTTCATTTCCTATGGATTTGTGTTAGTATACCATATTGCTAAAATGGTTATTTACAGAGATATCACAAAAAATGTGGAAATACGCACATTGGTCTACATTTATAAAAGTACGAAAGTAGTAGTTCATACTCAAAGTGGAAGACTTTATGAAACTGACTATCGCCACTTAATCTATGGATATTCTTATGCAATATGGCATTAAAAATCATAAACTGATATATGGACAAAAAAAATATTCAAAATGTCGTCCATGTTGTTCACGACACATAATTCTTCTCCGGACACCTTCAGTCGTCTACCTTTGAATTTCTTGCGACAATTCTGTGAAAACAATTTTTTGGCTCTAGGGAATCCCTAGACTTATCAGCTGTTTTGTAAACTCTATTTTTCACGAAACCCCAGAGATAGAAATCGAGAGGAATTAGGTCATGTGACCTCGAAGGCCATTCCCTCCTTTCCGAATCCCAGTCATAAATTTTTGTGTATTTTTTCTGACACAACGTGATGGTGCACCATATTTGTTTCATTTTAGGTTTGCAATCAATTAATGTTCATATTATTCGACAAATATGAAATTTAGAACCATCCAAAGCACACTTGTGAAAATACACTTTTGACAAATGTGCATATTTCCAATTTTTTTGTGATATCTCTGTAAATATCCATTTTAGCAATATGGTATACTCATACAAATCGATAGGAAATGAAATTTTGCGTCGGATAGTGTGAAAATTTCATGGTCGTTCAATTTGAAATAAAGAAGTTGTTGGGATTTGAAATTTCCAAAAAGTACACTGAAATATCGAACACCCTGTTGAATATTTTGTAAAACTGTTTAGAGTACCTGATACAATAATCTTTCATTAATGTGTATACGGGAATTCAACTCTCATCGTGAGAGTTGTAGATAATACATACATTTTAGTCAGTCCATCTGTCAAAAGTTTTCTCAAAAACGAATCACGATACATGAGCGATTCAAAATACAACCGATCCAGAATTTTTCGTAGAATTCGAAAATCTGAAAATAAACAGGGTGTTCCATTTGAAAAAAGGAAGTTCATAACACTTCCGGTTTAAACGGAAGTAACAGCGCATTTAAAATATTTTAGGGAAATAGATCACATTGAGCTGTAGCTGCCACAAAAATTTCAAGTTGATATCTCTATGAACCTCTTGTGAATCAGTTAGGTGAATCACCGTGTATATTTTTTAAATCAATAAATTTTTTTATTTAATTTCACAGATACCGGAGAGATAAAATATTTCATTGGGCATTGTATTTAAAGCTACTTATTATACCTCTGATCTTCATGTTTTTATTTCAGTATATACTGGCACAACTTCAAGTTGATATCTCCATTAGTTCTCTATGAACCTCTAATGAATGAGTGAATCAAAAAGAGCAAAGTATGGGTTGAAAATACCAAAGAGGCTGAAGTGAATCGTTTTCTCTGTTTCTGAATTCACTCCCAATTAGACAATTTTTACAACACTTCGACCCATAAATGTTTTGTTATTCACATACTTTAAATTAATGATGGTACTATTTATAATACAATCACTCAAGTTTTTTCATAATAATTATTTCAGGTTATATCTACTACATTTATAATACACAACTAGAACTACTTCAATCGACACTAATATAATTTTTTCAAACCCGACATACTTTGATTCGTTTACAGTTGTTAAATTCATAACATACCCTTTGCCTACTAGCACTATTCTGGATGGTTTTTGAACTTTTATTTATAGATCACAGCTGGATACTTTTTTAAAATTAAACGACTCCTTACCTCGACCCTCCATAAATTAGTCTTGTCTACTCAAGCAAAAATAACTAAATAAAATAATTATTCAATTCAGAAGTCACTTCGATTTGACGTCACCTTCAGTGGGAAATGTCACTGTGGAAACATACGTTTGTCCATTGTGTGCTAAAAACTTCAAGACGTCTCCCGATCTGGAACTCCACGTCAACATCGAACATCGCGACATTCTGTCACCTGCCAGTCCTCCTAGCCAGTCTTGTCCAATATGCGGCATCGCGTTGGACGGCGATAATAATGTGAGTACCTCCTCCCTGAATATAAAAAGAGTTGATTAATTTATTGTATTCAATTCCATTAGAGTATCAATTTATGGCCAAACAATTCAAATATCTTTTGCGGCGACAATAGTATATCCAGTAATAATGCATCCCAATAATACTGAGAATGGAATGAGATTTTACAAAATTTTAATCGTGAAAAGAAAAGTTCGTGCTAATGTTGTACGCATACGAAATATTCTCGATCAACTTGACAATTATAGATTATCCATTTAATTTATTTATTTCTGCTTTTCTCACTCTCAGATTAATTCACATGCAAACCGTGGTTACGCATGGATTTGACAATGCGATGTATTTCAACCAAAAAAAAACATATACGAATTCGTTTCACTTCGTTGAAACCACAGATTTCACAGTCCCGTTTTGACACATTCGTATGCGAATCTCATTCATTCATTCAAGTTTGAAAAACCCATGTGTCATAATCTTCAATAATGTAATCATTCGATACTTTAAAAGCTTCTGGATAATGCTCCATTCTCAAGCAGAGTCATCGTGAGCGCTCGTGTAATCATGACATTATTATTGACGTTTTCACCACATTCACAACGATCCTATGCGTCGCCATGTGTGTAAAGGAGTAGAGAATTATTTTCATCAATGTAACCAGAAGATATACAGGGTGTTCCTTAAAGACATGCTAATATTTGAAGGGGTGATTGTTTGACACTTTTCGAGAAAAAAACTTCCTATAAACGTATGTCCTAAAAGTCATAGCTTTTGAGATACAGGGTGATAAAATTTGGAAAAAAAAAACAATTTTCTGATAACTGAGATAATATTCTAGACATCTTTAGAAAATTTGGTACATGCCTTCTATGCATCAAGGTGTATTTTGTGATGTACGAAATTTTTCATTTTCTCTACCAGTGGCGATTTTTTTTCAAAATTTTATCACCCTGTATCTTCTGGTAAAGTTAGGACTTTCAGGACATACGTTTATGGGAAGTTTTTTTTCTTAAAATGTGTCAAAGAATAACCCCTTCAAATATTGGCATGTCTTTAAGGAACACCCTGTATATCCTAGAATAGTTGAGCTTATAAACCAAACTGAAAATCATTAATGAGGTTTAGAATCTAATTATTTTTCTTGGTCAGACAGACCCAGACCATGTACAATTCAAGATAGGTCTGGTCATGCACACTTCAGATACTCTTGCACTTTTGCTTCATTTGATTAGCGTTCTAGTCTATAACATATATTTCTATGGTACTTACGCAGTCCGAACGCGCCGCTCTCCACGTCGAATCGCACTTCCCTACGACAACGACGACGACAATGTCGTCAGCAGCGGCGGCGAGCAACGGCAGTCTCTCCTACGCCGAGCAGGAACGTCTGCGCTTGCGCGAACGCGAACGTCTCGAGTTCGAGCGGTTGCGCGCGCAATACGGCATGGACGAGGAAGGAAATTTCCGTCAGCAGTCAGCGGCAAACATGCAGCGCGCCGTCTATGCGGGCGAGATGTCCGTCGCCGATTACTACGAACGAACGTTGGATCTGAAAGCGGCGGAGAGTTGCGGCATAGACGATGGCAGCTCAGTTACGAGGAGCATCGTGAGTATTTATTTATTGATTTATTATTACAAACGGTGACACCATTTTACAAATTGAAAATATAGGAAAAAAACTCACTATAGTCTATTTATTTGAGGAAAATAGTTCTGGCAGATTTAGTTATCTTTCAATAATGCAAAGGAAAAGTATCTAACTAACCACTGAACTTCTGATTGATTTAGACAAGAAAAAAATCATAACAATAAAGCAATAATAAAATGGTTGACTGGTAAAATTTATCTAAATCATAAACTGTATTAAACATGTGTTCATTACTGGGACTTGTGACCCTATATATTTCTTATCAGAACCGCCCCCGTACGTCTCTGCGTAACCGCGTGATATTTGTTGTTGGCTGGCCTTTTCGTTTTGGAAAGACTTTAGGTTGACCGAAAAGAGGAATTCTGAGGATTTTTTTCTGAACTCTTAATTATGTGAGATTACAAGACACTTATTTATGGATAAATTAAAATTATATAGGTGAAATTTAACAAATTTGAGAATACACTCCAGAGTCCATTTTCCGAAAAAATGCAAGTCGTTTGCAAAAAATTCGTGATTTGATTGGTGCATTCCTATTTATTTTAGGCATCTGTACAAAATTGTGTTTCTACTAGATAATATTGAGTTATTTTGTTTGCTATTTCAAATAATTTTTTTGTGTTACTCGTCTTTGTACTTTTAATTCCGTATCTGAACTAACCTATTCCTCATTTTATTCTTTTTTCTGATTAGAAACATTGATATCGTTGCCATCTACTCGCATAAGTAGGTGTCTAGGCAGAATTAGGCAATCCAAACCACGTGACATCCAATGTGGCGGCTTGGGGCACACAATGCGATACCTTGGCTAGTAAACAGTGAATTTTATTTATTTTCGGAGTTTTTTGGTGTTTCAAAACTGTATTCAGATGGAGAGGGAATATTTGAAGACATTGATGTTGAATAGCAGAGACGTTGGTGAAAAGTATGCTTGGAACTATTCATTCAGTTCATTCTTGCAGAGATAAGCTATAACTTATTGTAACTTATCTCTGATTCTTGTCACAGCATTCGTTTTCGATATTAAATGAAGTTGGGATTAATTAATAATCTAGATCCTTTCACATTGGATACTGATGCTGATTTAGATTATTCAATTGATGCTGTTCTTCTTGTAATATTCTGGTCAAAAAAATGTCTACTGCAGACTCTCTGATACATCAGTTTGGAGTCAGTGAGATCATATCTCTTGATCGCAGCTAACCATAGGGCCCTTCGCTTCCTAGTTAAATCGTTCTTTCTCTATAACTGCTCTATAAGAACATGTGATTAGTAACATTAGAAACCGATTACATGCCGACTTTATTTCGGTTAGTACGAGATCTACAGCCAACCACAATGCATGTGATAGGCCTTTTCTTCAGTAAAAGAGTAAATAATTAGCCACAATTTAAAAAACGCACTAGAGATAACTGAATGTAACAGTTTTCAACTCAAGTCACATATATGTAAACACCAAATGTGTGCCCCAAGCCGCCACATTGGTTTTTCGCTTTGACAGATCGCTGGATTGCCTAATACGTACATATAACAGTCTTATATTATAATTCTAACAAGATGAGTAACCTCTGCCAATCGTTTAGCCCCAATATTACACCCCTTCCTTGCCAAGTAGGGGAATATAAATATTATTTCTAGTCGTTACTTCTATTTGTCAGATTGAAATCCGCGTCGTCAAAATAATCTGGATATTTGTTGAGCCGCCATTACGGTGCTAGTGGATTTTTTTAAACAGTAGAAACTTGGGTGTTTTTCGAGTGCTGACCAGGTTTTATTTGTGGACATTTCACATCATTCAGGATGAAATGACTGTTTGATTTTGGATATACAGTGGTAATTATTTACCATTCTATAGGTGTCAATCAATAAAGGTGGTGCAGTTTAAATTAGGTGGTACTCAACTCTTGCATTGATATCTACACATTCCAATTGATGGATATTTTATATGATGATCCAAGAAGGGGTCCAAAGGATGCACTCCAGTTAAAGGCTGATTATACTTACAATCACTATAATTCACAAAGGTCACTAGGTGGCAAGGTTCTAACAGTCTCTAGGTTCAAATCAGATTCCCATAGTTGGTCTGTGTTGTCACAGGCGCTTGGCCTGTAAGGAGACTTATCTGATCTCTACTTAACAAAAGTATTTCGTCAGTTCGTTTTTCAAATATTGTCCTGGTGTGTTATACTAGGATTATTGTTATAGTATTTTGATCCGTCTTTTGATGAAGCTCCGAAGTGTTTTTTATACACACCAATTGCTGGTTCCGGGCCAAGGTAGGGTGAAGCTAAGCCCTATCTTTCTAGTTCATCCGCTATTTTATTGCTTTCTATTGCACTAAAAATATCTGTTCACGCCCATGTTTAGTATTCACTGTAGCGCTACGAACCCCTACACCGATTTTCCCGTGTTTATGTTGGGGCCACTTCTAATGCTTTCGGTATAACTCTTTTAGTAGAATATATTATCTAAAGGAGAGATAGCTACTGCTGTCACAACTCTGCAAACTCAATCTTTAATTATTTCCCAATGACATTCAATTTTTCAATATGTACTAGAAAAATCAATAATGAAATTTCTAGAAGCCAGCTGTCTTGCATCGATTGACACACAAAATACTCTTAGAATTGTTTAAAATTATTATTCACGACAATATGACCGATCCACGAACAGGTGCCTCGAGTCCGGGCGCAGAGCAACAGCAGCGCCGCCGTGGTACGTACTCTCCTTTGCACCAGCGTCGATCATTACGCGTCGTCGTACGGCGACAGAGGTTGGGGTTGCGGCTACAGGAACACGCAGATGTTGATGTCGTGTTTGTTAACTCACACCGGCTACAACGAGAAATTGTACGAGGTGTGGCAGGGCGAGAAGCCGCCGCGCAGTTCCGTACCCAGCATATCGCGCATCCAGCGAGTGGTGGAGAGGGCGTGGGCACAAGGATTCGATTTGCAGGTGATAATAACAGTCATAATTATCATATTCATTTCAAAATATGTTTCAATACAATTTCGTATATAAAATTTAATAGTGTCGAATAAGAAAATCATTCCAAGACCTAAAGAAATGAAACAATTCAGCCGAAATAATACAGGCTTATATTTCTCTTTATTAAAAAGTGTTTCAAGTTTAATAGTAGTTATAATAAACGGTGTGTGCTGATCACAATGTGAGCTCATTTTTGTAGTCAGGTTTTCAAGAAAAATCTGTTAGACACTATTTGACACTATAAGAAATAAATTTAGATTTATATTGCAAATAGAATATTTTTTGGGAAAATGATCAACAGATCGTTTGAAAAAATATCTCATAGTGGTTAGAACAAAAATTTCAGTAGAAAATGATAAAATTAGCATTGCTTTCTAGCATGCTGGAATTTATATCACGTGACCCTCCTTCACTTTTCTAATATACGGACTATCTGTTGCATCTATGACTACTACCAACATAAAAATAATCTCTCACTTTTTAATTGACCGTTGAATTTTATTTTGTAAACTGCAAAAGCAATAAAATAGATTATCATAAAACACATGAGAAGTGTAAAATCATAAAATTGGAATTGGAAAGTGGAAATACGTAACAAACTCGAGACTACATTAATAGAAATAAAATATCAAGTGAAATAACCAAACACAAGATGAAAATAAAAATTGTTGAACAGGGTTCAGAACAGTTGGGCTGCAGATTGGTGAACACTCGCAAGTGGATCGGAGCTACGGAAGTGGTGACGTTGTTCTCGTTTCTACGCATCAAGTGTCAGCTGGTCGACTTCCATCGGCCCACCGACCCCAGCGGTTCGCATCCGGAACTCTTCGCCTGGGTCCTCAATTACTTCGAGAATTCCATTGGCGGGGAATTTACGCCTCCACTCTACTTGCAACATCAAGGTATGTCGGTCGGTCGGTGAATTTTCCGGTATAAAATTGACCGAGAGTATACAGGGTATTCCTTGAAGATTGCTAAGATGTGTGCAACTATATGGTGGAAGCAGTTCCTTTCTCAGCCCGTTACCAGTTCCTCTCGAACAAAACGCTTACCATCCAATTAGATATCTCATATCTCAAACTAATATTTAAGAAAACATTTCTGAATTGCCACGAATGACGCCACCGTCGGCGCCATAATGAATGTAAATTGTTACGTTGCCGATTTTCAATGAAATGTACCATTACCGAACGTAAAAATAAAGTTTGTACAAAAAAAGAATGTAACTTTGGCTCTAGTTAGCTTTGTGCAGAAAAAGTATACCGGATGTCCCAACAGTGCGATTTTTTTTTATAAAATTTCCCACGAAAGGAGATATACAATGCTTCTCAAAAGTCCCCTCCCCCCCTCTTATCTTTGGAACGATGATACATAAACAAGTGAAATTTGGAGACTGAATATTAAAGGTTGTAAACTGCCCTACTAGGGATAATAGATGACGAAATCGTCGAAGATGACGTCACAAGGCCATTGTGACCAATAATTTTAAATGTGTTTTTTCAAATGGAACACCCGGTCATTTTGTTACAGTTTTGGATAGTTTCGGGAAAAATAATACGATTTCATAGAAGGTACCAAATACCTAACTATTACCCTTTTTTGGAGTTATTATTTCTTTTTGAAAATGCTGGGTACAATTGGAGAGTGAATAACATCGAAATGTATAGAAACCATCCCTTCCAATTCTGACCAAGCATTGAAGAAGTTTCAGGCTATTGATTCCGATAGAACCCGTTTCCCAATATTATACAAGATGTTCAAAATTCATTGTCACTTTTTTATAATTTCGAACAGATATTTTAAATAGAACATCCTGTATTTTTTCAATTTGAACAATACAAAATTCGAATTCTCAATATATGTGTACATCAAAATAATTGACTCTATTTAACAATACGTAACGTGTTTCGTTTTGGAAGACATTTGCTGTTACTAATATGAAAGTATTGGGTATTACATCAATTCTAACTATAAAAACAAGCAAATTATCCACGGAATTTCATGAAGGTCACGAGGAACTGTTTTTGGTTGACTACGAAATATACGAAAAAATAATATTCTGAAACAACACACAGCAATTTTCATAAATACGGAACTATTATTATAACTTGGCCCGATTCCAGATGGACGTCTATTTCCGAGACACCTTGTATATTCGCACTAGCTGAAAAAGTACTTTGATGAACAAGAAAGTATTGAACTTGCCGCCAGTTCTGGCAGACGTTGAAGTAAACAATTTTATAGAACATGATGGGAGAGAAGAAGTGCTTTTCCTTTCCGCAGGCCACAGTCGTACGATAATGGGTGTGGAGGTGCATCGCGACGGCAGCATCATCCTGCTGGTGCTCGATCCGAGCCATTCGCCACAACAGATGGCGCAGCTGGGAGGAACGGGTGGCGGGGCTGGGGCGGCGCTGAGATTGCTCAGACGAAGCGAGGGAGCGATGAAAGCGCGCCAATATCAAATCGTAGCCGCCGTCGGTATGCTGGACAGTGATTATCAGTATCAGGTAGGATAGCTTCTCCTCTCTTTATTTTCATTTATGATAAAGATGATAATATGTAATGAAAAAAAAATACCGTCGTCCGACGGGACGCCTGAAAATGTGAAACTTATTTTGTAGTAGTATGTATATTGGGGTGGGTAAAAAACTATTTTTTCTGTTGGAGTATATAAGGTAGTATTATTTAAAGAAATGTCATCTTGATCTTAATAAATAATAAAACAAAAAATTGCATAGAAAATTGAAAACTCTTACATTAAAAAAAATATTCTTGGTCAAGGATTGAAGAATTTGAGGAAAAAACTCTTTCATTTAAAATTTTGTGAGAAATGACTATTGAAAGTTGACTATTATTTCTATAACAGGAAATATACAGGCTGTCCGTTTTTCGAGTGTCACTATGGGGATTTCGCTAATCTTAAGAAGATCAAAGTTGCGCATTTTTATGCTGAATAATAATATGAAAAGAAATTGAAAATCTCGATTTTTCTAACTCTAACAAGAGTAATGAATCGTACTGTACATTTTAACCAAAATTGAATCAATGAAATAAAATTCACGAGATATTGCAAACCGACCTTGTAGAAGGAATGTGTCTAGAACTGTATCAAGTCTTAGGAAGAAAGTGGGAAATTCAAAAACGTGCTAATTTCATTATGTACTTATATTGTAACTCGTTCTGATTTATCACAAATTTCTCTCGAAAGGATATTGCTCAGATGAGAATTGAATTTTGTCAACAAAACGACTCGATTATAAAGACTAATCGATTTGAACTTCACATAGTACATTGGCCAAATCCCGATATTGAACCACCTTGTGAAAAATGTCATCTGAAAATATTGAGAATTGAAATGGCGTTCATAAAAAAAACAAAGTTGACAGATGTATCTTCGCCATTTTGGGAATCACTGAAAAAACGATGCCATATTCATAAACTACATAAAAAATTGTCTGAATAATGATTCGCTCAAATATGTCCAATACGGTTAGCTTACCCTAAAAAAAATAAAAACGAAAATCGTAAGCTATTAAAGATATTTTCAATTTCTTTTAAGATTATCATTCAGCACGCATAGCAAAAGAATAGTTAAATTAAACGTATCTCTCAAGATAAGCGAGATCCCCAAAGGGGTATAGTCTACTAACGATTCTGTGATTTTTTAGCAAAGTAAAATCCTCCGAGGCATCCGCATACCACAGGACCGGTGAGACAGGGCTCATCAGCGTTTTAGAAAACTCAAATCGTCTACGCATCCCATTTCGAATATCCTCACACGGTTTCATCACACCACCTTTGCTGTTCATACATCTTTTGAATCATCACGTTGACATCGTTTTTTATTATATACGCAATGACTTTACCGTGCATTATCTTGACGTTTGACAGATGACAGATATTGTACAGTCGAAAGCTATTCGTGGCGTGTTCGCCTGGTGCTAGTTTTCGTTGAGAAGTATGCTAAATTCAATTTCTGAAGTGGGTGCATTTTGGAAAATCGAATACACACCCAAGCTTGAATAGAGGAGGTGCTTCATTTCAACAACTTGTGTAAAATTCCTAGTCAATTTTTAGTGCAGATCTGGAGATAGGTTATAAATAGTTGATACCAAGAAGATAACGAACCGATACGATATATCATCGAATACAGCAGTGAAAGTAAATAAAAAACGTCTTCTTTAGTGTACCTCTTTCCAAACCATCATGGGAAATGGCAATTATTTGAGATTGATGCATTGGAAAATAACCAAAAAAAAATCAAGGATGAAAATTCAGTCTGTGCTGAACTAATGGTTTATTACATGATTGAACACATACTCACAACTTTCACAATTTCCCAATACTTCACTGTATATTACTATTCTTAGTTCTCAATTAGTGCACATTCCAAATAAAATTGACAGCCTCTGTAATGTATCTGTCTTATAAACCAAAGCTCTTATGTTCACGATCATTCTAGCCTATTTTCTATTGTCCAAGTAATTCAGTAACCGCTCGTCGCGATGACATAATTCTTCCGTCTGTGTATCGCCGACTGTCAAAGGGGAGGTCAGGCCGTAAGAAATAAATAAAAAGAATCATTTCACTATTTTTGTATTCAACTTTCTGTGCGTTTTAAGTTTTCTATGTTCACTTTGAAATGAATTTAGATTAAAAAAAATAACAAAGTACAGTTCAAAACACGTGGTTATAAATGTCATCTTCAATTTCCTTCATTACATAAATCTACATTAGAACCATGATGAAAGAGACTGTAATACTAGAGAAGACATATTTGATGGCGGTCACGATTCACGTATGGACAGTTCGTTATCAGCAGCTGCTGGTTATTCACACACAGTTATAACTAACGAGAAAAAACACTTTCTCCTTAGACTGGTTTTTGTGAATGCTAATGCCGAAAATTTGGTCAATCTTACCGTTCCTCGTAGTTAATTAAATTGTAGAATACTGTTGAAATATAAAGCTTTAACTTTCGAATCTCTGAGTATAAGTAACGAATTATTCTAGTCAGAAACACACACACTCACATTTTGGATTATTGAAATTTGTGATATCTCAATAAAACTGCTCTAATAAGATCAATGATACTTATTAACGTTTATATCGAATTCCGAAGGCTTGTATACATAATTAACATTTCTCGCATCAAATTAAGACTGTTAAAAAGCAGATTAAAATGGTTGATAATTACTAGGAATTGTTATAAAGCACGTCAGTACAAATACAATTTGTGAGACAAATTGAAGTATGGATTTTCTTATTCTCCCATTTCCAATAAGAGTTTCGTACTCCTGTGAAGTTAGCGCCGCATTTTTTTAGAACTAGAATAGTATTGATAAAGATCTGGAGACTAAAATTTCAAATAGTTCCGACGGAACCTCCAAGTAGTGCCTTCTTTTTCAAAAATATGAGTTCTAATCATTTTCCTGTCTATTTGAAAAAAATCTGGAATCCTTTGATAATTTCAAATAGTTTTAATGTATTTAAAAAGTTGATATAAACTCGGAACTGTGTTCATCAAAATATGGGCGACTAGACTAGTAGGTATTTATTTACTAGTATATACAGGGTGATTCACCTAACTGGTTTATGGAGAAATGGAAGAGATGTCAACTTTTTTTTATATATATAAAACTTCTCACGAACGGACACATCCTGTAATATTCAGAGAACATCGTGAGAAGCAAGGGAAAGGAGGTAGGAATTGGTGTTCTTTTTAAATTTCTGAAGGTCATATGCCTCGGGGAACACCTCCCTGGGCAATGTGTTCCAGAAATTTTGGTGGATGCTACTACTCAATGTGTTCTATTTTCCTAAAATATTTTCAATACGCTGTTACTTCCGGTTAAACCGGAAGTGATATCAACTTTGTTTTTTCAAATGGAACACCCTGTTTATTTTCAAATTGTTTTCAAGATATTCCATTTTTTCAAAAAATGTTGACAGATGGACTGACTAACTAAAATGTCCATATCATCTTCAATTATCAAGATTTTAAGTTCAATCTCCGTATACACATAAATGAAAGAGTTTTCTATCAGGTATTCCTAGAAGTGTTTCAAAATATTCAACAGGATGTTTGATATTTCAGTTTACTTTTTGTAAATTTCAAATCGCAATAACTTTCTTATTTCAAATGGAATGACCATGAAATTTTCACACTATCCGACGCAAAATATCATTTCCTATCGATTTGTATAAGCATACCAAATTTATGGATATTTACAGAGATATCAACAAAAAAGTGGGAATAAGCTCATTCGCCTCATGTGTAATTTCACAAGTATGCTTTGGATGGTCCTAAATTTCATATTTGAGGAATAATATGAATATTAATTGATTCCTTACACATAAAGAAACAAATATGTTGCACCATCATATGGTGTTAGAAACATTATACAGAAATTGATGACTGATGGATTCGGCAAGGGTGGACCATGGTAATTGCCTTCGAGGTCACATGATTTGACGTCTCTCGATTTCTATCTCTGGGGTTTCAGAAAAAATTGAGTTTTCAAAAAGGCTGAATACTCTAAATATTCAATATTCCTAAGAGCAAATAATTGCGCCTGGCTTTCGCAAAATTGTCACAACAAATTGAAAGTTCGACTACTGAAGGTGTCCGGAGAAGAATTATTATGTGTCGTGTACAACGTAGACGACATTTTGAACAATTACTGGTTTTGTTTTATCCGTATATCAGAATATCATTTTTAATGCCATATTCTTTGATTCGTGATAGGTTTGCATAGTATATCCATAGACGAAGTGGAGATAGTCACTTCCTAATGGATTGATGTTCATATTATTCGTCAAATATGAAATTTAGAACCATCCAGAGCACACATACACATGAAATGAATGAGCGTATTTTCACATTTTTGTAAATATCAATTTAAGCAATATGGTAAGCTTATGCAAATCGATAGGAAATTAAATTTTGCGTCGGATAGTGTGAAAATTTCATGGTCATTCAATTTGAAATAAGAAAGTTATTGTGATTTGAAATTTACAAAAAGTAAACTGAAATATCAAACACCCTGTTGAATATTTTGAAACACTTCTGAGAATACCTGATAAACAACTCTTTCATTTATGTGTATACGGAGATTGAACCTCAAATCCTGAAAATTGAAGATGATATGGACATTTTAGTTAGTCAGTCCATCTGTCAAAATTTTTCGAAAAAATGGAATATCTTGAAAACAAATTACGATAGGAAGAAAATTCAAAATGCAACAGGTCCAGAATTTTTCGTAGAATTCAAAAATCTGAGAATAAACAGGGTGTTCCATTTGAAAAACAAAGTCGATATCACTTCCGGTTTAACAGGAAGTAACAGGGTATTGAAAATATTTCAGGAAGATAGAACACATTGAGTAGTAGCATCCTCCAAAATTTCAAGTTGATATCTCTTCCAGTTCTCCATAAACCTCTAATGAACCAGTTTGGTGAATCACCCAGTACTTAGTCATTTTCAACAATTAACCACTTCATCGTGTAGTTATAGCCATCAAAGAATATTTGCATCCATCCAAATATATTTTTGTGGCGTATAAAATAAATGAACCTTGTTCAAAATCGCTTATTTTCACAGCATATTTCAAACAAGGTGATCGCCCCGCCATAATTCTGTGGTTTAGTGAGGTCAGCTACTATTTTACTGAATCACTTCCACTAGAAGACCTGGCATCATTGTAGGAATTTAGAAGTAAAGTAAGCACAGAGCTGTGTTCAGTGGCGTTGTTAGGGGGTGGCGAGTAGGGCAATTGCCCAGGACCTCGCGCAACAACCCAAGCAGAATTTTTTTAAATATATTTTTCTCATTCAAAATAGCGGTAAATGAAAATAAAGATCCTCTACTTGTTATTTTATCAAAAGTGTCCAATTTGGCCCATCCTGTACAATTTGATGTTGGGATAGTGCATTTCTCCTGGAGGTTTAATCACTTTTATTAGTGAATCTAAAGTGCATTTAATGAATCTTTTTTCTATCAAAATCACTTGATCTTGAAGTATTGAGTTCACAGGATACTTACTTACTATTATGGTAGATAAAGGCTTTTTAATAAACTTTATTTGTAATCAGTTTTTAATGATTATTTTGAATGCATAGGGAAATAACTTGCTAATTGACACTTGTTAATTATTTATGAGTAATTTCCAAGATTCTGAACGAAAATTTTTTCAATGTATTTTTGATTGGTTAAATTTATATTTATGAGTAGACCACCCAATTTATTTTCGAGTCAAACCAAGATGATGGTACAGAAAAAAAATACCATCTCAATTTTAAACTTCCTTTAATGCGCACAGGCGTCCTTGAAGTTGCTAACATTCAACGAAGTAAAATAGTCGTCGTGCAAAAACCGGACGATATCCTCGATTTTGCACAATCCTACCCTTTCGTCGACCCTGACGAAATTCTTGCAAAACCCAATCTGGCCGGTGACGTCCTTGCCGTTTGCGAGCACCCTGAAGTAGATGCCCTCGGCGTCTCTAGGGAATTCCCCTATTTCCCGGTATACTTCGAAGACTAGCCTAGCGGCGTACCGTAGTAGGAATTGGTCGTTCTGCAGCCCTAGGGCTGCTGACAGCTGCTCTATAGTGTGATCGTGGCCGGAGTAGAGAACTAGGTAGGGACCACTGTCAGATACCTGGTGACGAAAGAAGGTCATTTTTTATTTCGCGCAACTTTGCTATATTTTGATGAAAGTATTAGTTTGTATTGTCAATATATTTCAAGCTGATAGTTACTTCACATCTAGTGAAGAAGTGATCGCTCCACTAGCTAAGTACAAGGATATACTGAAAAGGATGGTCCAATTAAGATATTTTGTCGGCCGAAAGGCGTGGCTTCCAATAGCTCTAAATTCGAATTCATTCATTCTGTGTAGCCATATGTATACGGTCTGGAAATTATTAAATTGGCATCAACAATTATATTGCTATAATGTATGTTTTATTATGTGACTTCAGCTATTACTCTTGTTTGTGAAAAAGTACAGTAATTCTACTTCATCTTCAGAATTTTAAGAATATAATACACATTATAATGAATATTGATTATATTTTATCAGCTGAGGTAGATATGTCAAGCTAAACCAATTATCATCCAGGTAAAAATATTATTTTTTTTATTCATACAAACATGAATTATACTAACTGATCATTTTCTTATTTTTTCATTTGTGACCACAAGACCTTCCATTGTTATTCCAGAGTTTTCTTTTATTTATTGGTTTCTAAAGTTCATCTTCATTATTCGTATAACCTGCCTACTGATTACATACACACATTTCGTTTCTATTAAAAGGAACACGTGAAATCATAAGCTACTTGAACCACCGCATTAAGTCGAACTCAAACAATGAGAGGCCCGAACATCACGAACAACCGCACCTTTGGTCCCTTTAGTTTATTTTCATCGAATTAATCGAAAATCATTGAAAATCTCCCAAGAACCGATATTTGTGTGAATCCACTATGGATTTAGTGAATTATTGAACATTATACAGGGTGATTCAATGGGAAATGGGCGTACTGTAAGGGTAGGTAGAGGTCGCCTAGCTGGTTCTGATAAACCCCTATATGATGGGTCTAGCGCCCTGTATAACCGAGATACAGAGTGTTTTATGTATTTCTCCTATTTCTTCAATGGCTCATAACTTACGATCCGCATTGTATATTTCATTCATTTTCACAGTTCAAACCATTCAAACTCATTATCCTGTATGCTACCGAATACCTGATGGATGAAACTGATAATCCAGGTACGGACTTGAAAAAATTAAAGGAATTTCATCAGTTCAATACAACATCACCTTGTATGACGAAATTTCGAAAATTCGTTTACAGATATGAAAAGAGCAGAAAAAAATATTCCTAAAAAATGAGTTTGGTACTTCCCCACATAGCACAAGACGTCTTAAAGACGTACGTTCTATATCCTAACTTGGTCTGAACGTCTTAGTCCATGGATAAGACGTCTTAAAGACATCTGATTCTCACGTCTTAAATACGTCTTAGAGACATCGTATTGTGTCCATATATATATATATATATATAAAAAAATACGTGTGTAGTATATAGCATGGTATAGTAGTAGCAGTTGGTATTATCCGTGATTAATTTCAATAATACGATCATTATAGTTGAAAGGAATTATGGACGCACTCGACAATGCGCGTGCGCTTGTGTTGTGTGACGTAGTGGAAACGGTAAGTAAACAACCAACGTCCTCTTCACCCTCCTTGCTCTTCAACAACTAGTATGCTGTATTTTGATCTAATCAATCATTGATCATGATATGACACTGTGATCATTTGTTATTTCCATTGAACTGAAAAAATATATTCAGTTATTTCTCAACCTATCTGTTGCCTGTGCTAGTGTGCTGTGAGTGTCACTTCTGTCAACTTCTTTCGTGTACTGTGTTTTGTGTATTAGATCATATGGTTCTACAAACGGGTAAGTCGTCGAATCTATTTATTTTCGTCCCTTGTGGATTTTTTACTTGAAGAATACCTAATAATAGTGTAATAATTAAATCAGAATTAAGTCAAACTCTAGTATATATTGTTTCGATACGAAATGAACATTACATATAAAGGCCGATTCTCACTAGAGCGGTGCGGAGCGGCCTGGCGCGGTGCCTTGCTGCGCTAACCGGCATTTTGTACATTTGTATATTTTGTTTAAGCGAAGTGGTGTGTATTTCGAGTTTGTGAAATTAGTGTGAATCCAGCAGTGCCGCGAGCCAATGCTTCTGGAAGCGTTCGTCGATGAACGCTCCGTACCGCTCCGCACCGCTCTGCTTAAGTGGGGACGGGTTCACTTAAATACACGCAAACAATTGCAAGCAACTTTTTGCCGCACCGCGCCGCTCCGCTCTAGTGAGAATCGGCCTTAACTCAGATGTTAACTATTGACGAAAAATCCATGTTTTCATTCCAAAATGATTCATTTCGATTCAATGATTAATTTTGAAATTCTACAGGTCTGGAAACTACGACACTTTTGAATGGTGGGGATTGTCACCATTTTTGAAAAATAATTCATCATACTTATCCGCTAAAGTATGTAAGGTATATGTGGCATTGACATTGACATTGACATTTCGTATTGTAAACAAAACAAACGATTGGCACTTGAATGGTGAATAAAATCAAATGAAAATATCATATCTTGCATTCGTATTTTTAAAAATCTGATAGGATCTAATTTGTGATTGGCTGAGAAAATGGCAAAAAGAGCGTATCGCTACAGGTGGCGAAACACGAGAACCACCAAAATTTCTTCAATGTTCAGGCAGCCCTGAGTTTCCAGACCTCTATGTAAGACCATGGACGTAACTATCAACCAAAAATACAGGTTCTATACGTCATAATATTTCAAAAATGTTCGAGTCGTATTAGTATAAGGAAAATGTGATAACAAACCATGCGCAACATTTGTTGAACGATGTGACCCATCAAGCCATACGATTTCAATAAACAGTATCTTTTCCAAGATGGATTCCTCCACTTCCGGTAGTTCACCCAGTCCGTATAAGTGAAAATACCAACGACGTTTTGTCTTCTGAAAATTATTTTTTTTTCTGAAATATGCCAATTTTCAGAATATACATGCTCATACTCCTCAACTACTCGATAACTATACCGGGTGATTCTTCAAGGTGGCTCGCCCCTATAACTTTTTTATTATTGGAG
Source organism: Plagiodera versicolora (assembly GCA_037013635.1). Classification (NCBI taxonomy): domain Eukaryota; kingdom Metazoa; phylum Arthropoda; class Insecta; order Coleoptera; family Chrysomelidae; genus Plagiodera; species Plagiodera versicolora. The sequence goes on along the minus strand of CM072993.1, from coordinate 6,468,877 downwards.
ATATTGAAAATTCGGGGGTTGTGTATTATATGTCAATTCGCATTATTTGACGTATTCACTTGCTTTGCAGTACTTCCGGTTTGACCGGAATTGACTTCAACTTTCGATTTTCAAATGGAACACCCTATATATTTTTACTTATTTCGATCGAGGATGACATTATCTATCCAACAAAACTTCGTTTGTGAATATTTGACGTATGAAAGAATTTTTATATCAATTTTTATTCTTCGATCTAGCGTGCCATGGATCGATTGGAACGCTTCCTTTTTGATCAAGTGACATGGGAAAATACAACTTTGAGGCATATGACTTCAGAGTCGTTTCAATAATTTTTGCAATGTCACGAATATAATTTTTTCCAGTTAACTCGATTTTTTCAAATGGAAAGAGGGTGGCTCGTCGGGTTTTTGTGAAAGATCATTTTCTTACGAACAATTTGATACCACACACTTCCACTTTATTTTCAATATCTTCCTCAATAATTGCAAGAAGCCCAATACCTAACAACAAATAATACGTATTCGGTATACTCATGCACTAAGTCTCAGTTAATCGTGACAACAATTGAAGCTGTTGCTAGGATACTATAAACAAACAAATGGGTACATTAATGTGCTGTCATTTTCAAAAATTTCTTCGTTGGGTAGTTCATTATTCAATATGGAAAATTATAATAGAAACGAGAAAATTGACATGTTGCTAATTCATGGAGAAGCTAAAAAGAATGCAACTGATGCAGTTCGAATGTATGCTCAGAGATTTCCTTATCGTCGCCATCCTACTCGGCATTATTTTCCAAAACTGGAAAGAAAAATGCGTAATGAACCAGAAGAAAATGCCAATAACTTCATCGTCAGTGAAAAAAAAAGAAGTAGACGTGTTGGCCTATGTTGAAGTGAACTGTACGGCGTCAATTCGCCGAATCGTCTCGGAGTGTGATATAAGTTTTTCATCTGTTTGGAGAATTCTTCACAAATACAATTTTCGGTCTTTCAAGTACCAACTACACCAACATCTCTACGATAACGACCATATTCGAAGATTGACTTATTGCAACTGGTTTTTATCTAAATACAGAGAAGATGTACACTTTCCATTCAAAATCATTTATTCAGATGAAACCCGATTCACCAACATGGGTATGTTCAATCGTAATAATAAAAGGTACTGGTCTAGAACAAATTTAAATTTGATACAAGAAGGAAATTTTTAAGAGCGATTTGGATTCAGTTGCTGGATGGGTATCATGGGAGGAAAACTTTTGGGGCCAATAATTTTCGAAGGACATCTTACTGCAGAAAGATATCTACAGTTCCTTAGAAACCAAATAAACGACTTTATCGAAGATTTACCACTGGCTGACCAACTTGATATGTTTTTTCAACAAGATGGAGCGCCACCACACAATTCCCAACAAAGTGGATTGGTACTTACGGACCAATTCAATGGCCTGCGAGGTATACCTATTTTTGAGTTGTCGTATTTCTACATAATGATTTTTTTTTCATTTTCTAGATCACCAGATCTTACTCCACTAGATTTTTTTCTCTGGGGAACAATAAAAAATCAGGTGTATAACACAACTTCAGCTACTCGTGAAGAACTTGAACTTAAAGTAAGGGTGGCATTCCAGAACATCACTGAGGAACAGCTAATCCATGTGGTGCGCGCAACCATTGAAAAAGTTGAACTTTGCCGTGATCAATAAGGAGGAGGTCATTTCGAAAATTTAGAACCATAATTCTTTGGCTTTGCAATTATTGATAAAAATATAGAAATAAACTGCTTCCCAATAAATTAGCAACATGTCAATTAGTAACAGCTTCAATTATTTGTCACGATTAACTGAGACTTAGTGCATGAGTATTCCGAATACGTATTATTTGTTGTTAGGTATTGGGCTTCTTGCAATTATTGAGAAAGATAGTGAAAATAAAGTGGAAGTGTGTGGTATCAAATTGTTCGTAAGAAAATGGTCAATTACAAAAACCCGACGAGCCATCCTCTTTTCATTTGAAAAAATCGAGTTAACTGGAAAAAATGATATTTGTGACATTGAAAAAATTATTGAAATGTTTCTGAAGTCATATGCCTCGAAGTTGTATTTTTCCCATGTCACTTGATCAAAAAGGAAGCGTTCCATCGATCCATGGCACGCTAGATCGAAAAATAAAAATTGAAATAAAAATTCTTTCATACGTCAAATATTCACAAACGAAGTTTTGTTGGATAGAAAATGTCATCCCCGATCGAAATAATTAAAAATATATAGGGTGTTCCATTTGAAAATCGAAAGTTGAGGTAATTTCCGGTCAAACCGGAAGTACTGCAAAGCAAGTGAATACGTCAAATAATGCGAATTGACATATAATACACAACCCCCGAATTTTGTTCTTCTATCTCCAATAATAAAAAAGTTATAGGGGCGAGCCGCCTTGAAGAATCACCCGGTAGATGTAAAGAGCTATATTTTTCATGCAAGACAAATTCACTGGCGAAAACAAAATTTACTGTCGTATTTGATTCTGAGCCACAAATAAAAGTAAAATTTTTCGACTTTGGAAGCATTTTCGGTTCGAGTAATTTTAGTCGAATCGACATAAAATAATCTCTATTACCAATATTTTCCGTTTGGCAAAAGAGTTTTTGGACAACCTGTATATCATTTTGTTTCTATCATTTGATGCAAGGCATTTACATACGACAGAGGAAAAGGATCAATATGCAAAATTAAGCACTATGTTTACGATGACTGTTTTTAGGATTTCACGATTCCACTATCAGATAGCTTTTTTTGAAATCCGTATTTGTAGTGTTCTTTCTCTAGCGCCCTCAGTAGTAGTTGAAATTGAACAATAATAACACAACAACAAGAAAAAATCTGCAGGATATCACATAAAAATACGTACGTTACGAACATGAGTTAGTTTCTATGTAAATCAATCGACTGACCTCATACAATCTCCGGCTGACTCGCAAGGCAACCCTCCATTGTGACAGGCGACAGTCAGTAGGGCGTCCCTGACGGCAAAAGGGTCGGCGCTTGGCGACGATCCAGCGTCCGCGAAAAGATACTTGCCCGTCGAATCGGAGAGAGTTGCGACAGCGGGGTGAGAACGCAGCTGGTGCGATATACTTGTCTGGACTTGCCTACAACGAACTTTCAGATATTATATTTCATTTATTTAAGGAAGATAGTTCTGATAGATTCGGTCATATTTCAATGAAATTAGAGCAAAATGAAAAGTACCTAGCTGACCAGTGAACTTCTAATTGGTTGAGACAGCTGGGAATACAGGGTGGCCCAACGAAAAGGTACCGGAAGGTATAACCACAGTATAATGCTAAATGTTCTTTATGCACATGTTTGAAAATTAAAGTGTCCAGGATTAATTGAACTATTTGCTAGTAACTAACCTTGCTAATTTTTCTGTTACAGGGCATCCACACTCTTTGAAACAGAAACTCATACTTTGACTTTCGTGAATAGTGATCTTTTCCAAAATGTCATTCCTGATCAAACCAAAAAGAAATGACAGAACAGACTGAAAGGTTCGTCTGTATCTTGTACTGTATACCACAATATCATCGGGGTTCAAGTTAGCCAGCTCACTCCAAACACTGGAATAGCTTTCTTTGAGAACAGAGCCCAATTTCAGTAATTGTGAAACACCTAAAAGAAATAATTTATATAGCTGAGAATGAATAAACACAGAGTAGGTTTACCCTGCATAGTGAGTTGACCCAAGTGACACTGGGTAGGGTGAGATGGAACAAGTGGAAAACCATGGAAAGAACCAGGGCCTGCCCATGACAACTTACCACTAAAAGATTGATTGAGTAAGTGTGTCTGTAAAAAAAATTCTCATGAAGCAGGTGAAAAATAATGATAATCTGCTTGTTACTCACTGTATAGTGGTTCAAGAGGTTGGAATTGCCTACAGCCATGCCACAATTGATGGATGAAATTCTTTTCACATGTTGTAAGGGACCACGGTCACCATGTCTGATCAAAATCAATAAACCCTTCAACTTCCATTTGGTTTCATCTAGTTTTCCTACAAATATTATGAACCATATTTGGCTCCAGTTGTTAGAGAAATCTAGAATGAGTACCTTCATCTCCAGTTGAAATACTGTCAGGAAAATTACATATCTTGAAAATTTTCCTGGTTTTACCATCGGATTCCAATGTATTCAGTAACTGAGTAGGATCAGGGACATTCTCTAGGACTTTTTGTTGGGGTTGAATGAATTTGTATACTACAAATACCATCAAAATTATCCACAGGCTCATCAGAATGTAACATTGTATTGCCTTATTTTGTGGCATTCTGTATAAATTCATTCTGGCTGAAGATACGCCAATTCTATCATTCTAGAATAATGTATTTCATTATTGCTTCACATTTTGTTATTTATTGATAAATAATGATTTTTCAATCATTATTTTCGTTTGTTTATTTATTCCCAAACGTCAAATGATAAATGTTAACTCTCTCTCTTTATTATTGGCGGTGCCGTTCAGGGGCACTAATCTTGACCGTTCGCAACTATGACGATCGTTCGCTTGTCATGAATTTGCGAATGATATTTGACTTCGGTTATTCTTGTTGTTCGCATTTTACAACGAGTGGTGTTGGGCGTTCGCAGCTTACGTGCGAATGCTTTTAGGACGTCTCAGAAGTCAGAAGACCGATTTTATGACACATTGTATGTTTATTCATTGTTTTCAAGTTGATGAACTCATAGAATATACGTCCGATGTGTCGAAAATATCTGCAGAAATCGGTAGCAAAATTTAACCAAACTGGCACCGTGAAAGATACTCCGAGATCTGGGAGGCCGAAAATAATTACGGAAGATGTTGAAATTCAAGTACTAGCCGAAATGGTAAATAACTCACAACAATCAACTAAGCAAGTAGCTGAGACATGTGTAAAACATCAGTAAAGAGGGTTTTAAAACAAAATAAATTCCATCCTTACAAAATAAAAATTTTGCACCAATTGGTTGAAGATGATCCAGACCGGCGACTTGAATTTTGCGAGACCATGGCAGAAAGAATTGTTGCAAATCGACTTTATTTGCAACACACCTGCTTTAGTGATGAAAGCACTTTTTACCTAAATGGAAATGTGTGAATACCCAAAATTGTAGATATTGGAGTTATGAGAATCCCCATGAATTCCGCGAGGGGCATACTCAATTTCCCCAGAAAATTAATGTTTGGGCTGGTATTTTAGGTAACCATATTGTAGGTCCGATATTCTTGGAAGAAAATTTAAATGGTCCCAGATACCTCCAAATGCTGCAAGACACAATAAGTCCCAGTATCGATGAGATCGTTGCGCAAAACCCACATGAATTTTACTTGGATGTAACATTTCAGCAAGATGGAGCGCCACTACACTATTTTCGGGAGGTGAGAAATTACTTAGGGTGCGTTCCATTAAGCGCTCACAACGCCCAAAACACTCATTCAGACGTTCCACATGGCGACCACGATCGTTGGGGTCGTGGCGAAAATGTCATGAATGGCGTCATGATTCATGCTCACGACGACCCATCTCAATAGGTGGGTCAGCGTGAGCGTTTCGATGACGCACAGAACCAAGTGGAACGACAAAATTCGTGGTCGTGAGCGTGATCGTTGTGAGCGCTTAATGGAACGCACCCTAGATGGACTGTAGAGAGAGAGGTATCGATTCCAACATAAGAGTGAGACACAATGATCGAAATCAGCTGAGGAAAGGCAAAACATTCTGTTGTTCGTATGGATTTAATAGATGCTAACAACTATTTTTCAAATTTTGGTCTTATTTGAGTGTATATTACTTTCATTTTCATAGTGCATTATTTTTAGGGTGTATCTGAGATTTGTGCGTGTAGCATATATTATATTATAATCAGACTCGCACAATGTGACGTCATGTGGGGAGCAAAACAGGGCATTTAGTTAGGAAATTCATTGAAATTTACCCAATTTTGGATGGGAAAAAGAATAGAAGCATGGGAATAGGATAATTGCAGGGTAATCTACTGAAATGAATGATATAAATGATTTGAAAACAGAAATATTTGATTAACAAGACCTGTTTGAGCTCTTTTTTCAGGACAGTATCATTTCAGTCCTTTATGCATATTTTCCGGATTTCTGGTGAAAAACGATCTCAAATATGCTCCAAACAAATATATTGAACTCAATGATAAAGAATTGTCTATCACTAAAAGGCCGTAAACTTTTCGAAATAACGTATATTATACCTGCTAAACCATTGTTTTGCTCCCCGCGTGACGTCATGCGCGAAGACGAACGAAAATGAGAAAAGTTAGTAGCATACCTGTATTCTTATATCATGATTAATAACTATATTTCATAAAGATGACTTCTTGTTCAGCCTATGGTTGTACCAACAGATTCCACAAAGAAAAAAATATATCATTTCATAGCTAAGGCATGTGAGGCTTCAGAAATAATGATTTCGATGTTGGGAGATTCAGATTTCCAAAAAATCCGAGCATCAGGAAAAAATGGTTAGTATTGCTATGAGAAGGGAAAACTTCATTCAAGGAAGTGCTGCAAAATTATGTTCTGAACATATTTGTCCTGATGATTACGTTGTTAATTTTGGAAATAAATCTTTGAAAAGTGGTGCAGTTCCTAGCATTTTCAAATTTCCAAACCATTTTAGTGAAGAAGCCATCAGTCAAGTTAAGGTCTCAAAGGCTAACCAATGGAGTTAAACAAGATATACCTGTGTGTGAGTTCAATAAATGAAATGAAAGAACGAATCAGACATTAGTATACAAAATTAATTTTGTTCAAACATCAGTGAAAAATCTACAGAGTGAGCTACTAATTCCGATGTTTGTATAGGGTAACTCGAAACACAATAAATTTATATTGTCTCGAAAAAAAGTTGTAATTTTGACTTCTCGAAAGATCGAACTTTTGTTTATAACATAAAATACACGGTACCAAATTTTTGTATTTGTCAGTGAATTCGTCT